>QLPM01000775.1:0-64790 GCA_003314695.1 Albatrellus sp. MG142
GGGGGGGGTGATTTTCATCTTTTCCTCAGTCTCTTGTCTCTTACCACCACTTCTACCCGCCTACACAACCAACCTGGAGCTTTCCCCGCTACCCCTTTCTCTACAATTAACATCTACCATGGCTGACACCCCATCCCCACTGCAAATGACTGACTTCCCCCATTCATTCGTTAATGGCCAGCTGCACATCGCCCTGACCGTCGAAGAATGGAACCATCTCGCCGCTCTCCCCTCACCAACTGAAATGCTCGTTGATGAGCAAACCACTGACCCCACCTTAGCCCTCATTGAAGAGGCCATCCTGCGCTTCGAAGCAAGAGCGCACGGACTTGAAGTACCAACCGATGCCCTCCTATCCCTAGCACAAGAGGTACTAGCAGAAGAAGAAAGCGACAAATTCCATATGCCAAATGACCCAGAGGACCCAGCAGTGCTAGCTGAAGTTCTAGCCAACATCGAAGAAGAATTATCCACCAACCCATACCAGTACCACTCTGACTCCCCTCGATATGTACCAGCAGAGTTACCCAATTCACGCTCTCCCTCACCACCACCCTCGAACCCAGTCATACCACCCACATGTACCCCATTGCCAAACCTTGAAGACGATGTCGACCTAGGACCAGAGAACCCGGACTTCCCACCATTACCCGTACCACCACCTCACGCTTTGACACCCTACGTACCCATCTCCAACCCTGCACCTACTTTCGATCAATTACCCGCCGACTACATGTTCAAAGTAATCGGGGAACTGAAACGATCTCCTGACCATATCGAACCCGATCTCGTCCTCCAAGGACGTTCTTTCCTAGATGTTAGGCGTTGCGCTAAACCAAGGGTCAGAGGACCCCTACTAGACGACCTCAAGGTATCACCGGCCTTCCACAAGGCCATCACCAGCTACAAGAACAGTATACAAGTAGAGAGGGCATTGATCCACTGCCAGGATAGAGGGCTGACGGCAGATGTGGTATGGTATAGAGACTACTACCACTGCCTGCGGTCTCTCGACTCCTTCCTCTCTAACATCGAACAGTTATTCAACGAGCGCACCTGGGAAGCCCAGGAAATCATGAATAGACTCGTGAACGCAAATGCCAAAGCAAGAATGCTCCCACATATGGCCACCCCCTATCACATCGACCCAACCCTCATGATCATCCTGGACAACACATCTCTCGTACCCCCACCCCTAGTCCACGACAACATTGGATGGGAATCCCTGCATCCATGACAACCACCAGCCGAAGTATCATCATCAGAAGATGAACCGATCATCCGCCTCAGAGGAGGAGCTACAGACTCAGATAAAGAAAACCAACCGCGCCATCCTAAGCACAAGCCCACTCAATGCTACAACTGTAGCAAAATTGGTCATAGGTGGAGGGAGTGCAGGAAGCCCCGCCACCCAGATTTTAACCCAAACATCCCAGCCGCTTCATCTGCCCACCACCGCAATTTTCACCCACTCACCACTCGCCTCTGTCAGAGGTCCCATCCGGGGCCCTGTACATATGACTGTCGATTCTGTCGAGATTGCCATGTGGATCTACAGTACGGAACGCACAGAGTAGGATGCTCCTACTCTGCTTCGGGTGCGACCACTCATGACCCCACTGATTATGAGATGAACGACACTGACGACTACGACTAAATTGCTGAGACAGCAATTGGATAGAGAAGGGGTAATGTTACGATTACCCGGACTTATTTTCCTTTCGCCTTACTGCTTACATGCCTCACCAGTTATCATCGCCTCTGTTCCCACTTGACAAAGCAGTATTCCATCATCACCAGTTCTATTCTTGCTATCTGTTCTATATATGCTATCTCTGACTCATCTGCCTCACTGGATACATGAGGTGGACAGCCATCGCTTCTTTTCAGTCTATTCTTAGCCTGTTATCTTTGACTCGTATCCCTGTGATCCTATTGGAGGATAAGGGATTACTTACATCGAACACCCGCACACAGGAGGGAGCCCTACCCTCAAGTCACATGTATAAATACTGTATCAGATTGTGAGGATAAGCCAAGCTTATCCTCTTGTACAATACAGCATACTTGTCTTCAGGATCATCAGCAAGTCAACTCGTCTCTATAAGCCTTCCCATTCTCGGGAGCTTATATCACTTGTCTTACTCGCTCTCAAACCTTGGGCTTCGCCTAGGGCTCCGCCACTTGACTTAGGTGTTTGACCGCGCGACTGCGTGTTGAACCCTTACAAATACGATATTTCGTGTTTCTTACAGTCATTCCAGAAATTCTTAGTTCATGTGGTTTGTGTCAGTTCGAAAATCGTGAGAAATCCGGAAAATAAATAAAAATAAAAATAAACATCTCATGTTTAATACCCTTCTAACCAACTTTAACACTGTCATTGAAACCACCCTCTACATCACATAATGTCCTCTGATGAAGGGGAAGGCTTTTTACCATTGTATAACTACAATCCTGGGCCACATCATACTGAGGACATCAACATCATGTCAGACCATGAGAGTGGCTCTGAATGTGCCTTGAGTGAGCACAGCTGGTCTGGAAAATCAGAAGACAGTGGAGGGAATTTGATAGAAGATTCAGAGGGTGAATAATTTCTGATGAAAAGCCTGTTGCTCTTGCTCCTGGGCTTCAAGCAATCAAAGGCAAGTTGTTAGGATCATACAGACAGTGTAGGTTACAGTCGAGAGTCAAGGTGTCAGCCCAAGGGACAGCTGGGGTTTGGGGTTACTACTCCATAGAGTATGTGTGCGTACACGTAGTCTGGGTAAAATGAGGGGTCAAAGGTTAAGCATGCAAGTGCTCGGAGAATGATGAGGTTCAAAGACCAATGGATTGAGCAAGGACGAGGTAGATACAAGAGCTCCAAGCTGGAGCCTACAGGGCGAGAGTACAGAAACTGCTATAGTACTTTGTGAGAGATCAGATTGATGGATAGGGCTCATCTGGCAATTGGAAGATACACAAGCTGGACTGGAAGGGAGGGCAACAAGCCACAGGAATAATGGGATCAAGGGTAGTCATAGGAATTGAAGTGTAAAGAAAAGAAGAGGGCATGCAGAATGGGAAGAGTCTGGACATGTACACAACGAAACCGTTCGTAACACAAGTGCTGTCACTTCAAGCCAAGCATCTTCACCACTGAGTGCACATCCATATCTGTGAAGAATGGTGTGGTTGTCCTTGCTTGATTTGTCTAAAGAGACAAGCTGATCCATGCTACAATTCGTGGTGACAGTCTCCAACCATTCCACCTGATATGCATCATCTCATTCAGCCACATCTCTCTTCAGAAGCTTATAGGTAAGTCCTAATTCCCTGAGATTGTCATGAAGTGCAGAGATTGAAATTGGCTGGTCATGGTAGATTGCTAGCCATTCATTGATCTCATCAAGGAGCAGGGATGGACATTCTGTGATGAGTTGGTGGAGTTCAGCAGTCAATTGGCTGGTAAGACAATGTGGATGCCCTTGTAGACCAAATAACTTGTCAACAGTGCCATATGTGACATGGTTAGCATCCCATCATTCAATGCTACCATCTGATAGATGCCAGATGCTTCCGCAATGCAATCAACCTTCCCATCCCCTCTCCAACAGCAAGTAAAGAGCTTGTTTTTTCGGTCAGTACTGATATGCTGATAGAACATGAGATTAAGAGCAGTATTTGGCAGCAGTAGAAGTAGTTTTGAGGGTAAAAGGCTTTTTTGATTTTTTGATTTTATTTTTCGGATTTTTCGCGATTTTCGAACCGCCACAAATCACGTGAACCAAGAATTTCTGGAACGACTGTATCTGCCTGATAACTTACAATAAGGCCTAGCAACAAGTCGAGACTTGATCATCCTGTCAACAATTGATTCGAACTTCGCAATCGCTGCCAACTGCCTATCTTCCCTTCATCTCTCTCCAAGACTGTTTACTCTCATCCAAAACCATCGAGTTTTTGAGTTCCAGATCACCAATATACAATATGTTACCTGACGCGCTCTGGCTCTATCTCCTCTTAGCTTTCCCCATTTCCTTCGTGTCTGCACAGACCGTTTCCCCAATCACTCTCTCGCTCAACACTCCGCTTGCGCTTTCTGGGTCTAATTTTTCGACTTCTGCCTCAAGCCCTCTTCTCTTCTTGTTTCACCCGTCTTCATCCTCGCCTACGCTCGCAGTCTCCGCTGCGCTGTGCTCGCGCCCCGCCTCATCCATTCCACGATTCTTCGTTACTAACAGCAGTTTCGTCGCTGTTCCTGGTCCTGGGGGCAGCACAGATGTGTATGAACTTGTACTTGGCGCGCAGGGATTTGGAAGCTGGACGGGAATCTTTGGAACCTCAGGCGGAAAGCTTGCCGTCTATGGCGGTGATAAGCAGAGCAGCGTCGAAATTGGCATTTCTACAGATGGTATGTGCAATGTCACAAATCATTTCTATGCAAGGTCGCATGCAATTTCTTGACACTTGTTCTCACAGCGCCCTTGCACGAAATCCTATCGGTCTTGCCATTTCTTGGAGATACCACTGCTAATCAGGCACTGCTCTTCTCACCTCCATTCTCTCCCCCGCTAGTTAATGACCCAACTTTCCCTAACTTTACCCTCCCATCTGCAAACGTGTCTCAGCCACCAGCGCCGACTTCCCATCCCAATTTCACATTGGCGTTGGCATCTACCTCTGCCGGTCTCACTGGGCTCCCACAGACTGCGTGCGCACTCCGTGCAGCCGTAGATGGCGGAACGCCACGTGTTCAGGGTGAGCAGTTGTGGCTGCGTGACTCAGCAGGCTGGCGCACAGAATGGCTCGTCGGTGGCCTCTCTCCACAGACGAACTACACTGCATACGCATTACAAGATGGCACCAAGGTCGCTGGTCCTATATTTCTCTCCACCAAGTCCGGTGCGTATCTGGCGAGCACGGCTGCTCTACTTCACATTGACCCCCATCCTCTTAGCCTCCTTCCAGTGTCCGCTAATCCACGCACTCCCCTTCTGTCCCGCTGCCACATATGCCGTGCCACTCCCACCACTCAATGGCAGCGCACTTTACGACACTACTACGCTTCCTGCCGCGGTAGCCTCCCCGCTCCTAGACTCCCTCACCAACTTCACGACGAGCCTGCTGACATTTGCGTGTGGCCGGGACGTTTACTCCCCACGACAATCCTGTGCGGATTGCGAGCGCGCATATCGGGCCTGGCTCTGTGCTGTCTCGCTCCCGCGCTGCAGTGAGGCACCGCCAGCCCCGTCGTCAAGCAATGCTCAAATACCGCTCCAACCCGCCTTCGTATCTGGCTCCCCCCCCCGTAATACTAACCTCCCGAGCCTCTCGGGCGCTGCGCCGACCGTACTACAGCCTTGTCTGGAGACATGCCACGCGGCAGACCGTGCGTGTCCGAGCTTCCTTGGCTTCCGATGCCCATTGCGGGCGTTTACGGCCGGGAATAGCTACGCGGTCGGCTTTATTGATAGTGCAGATGGAGATGTAGAGGGCGGGGGGTTGACGGGTGCGGCGCAGGACCAATGGGGGAACGTTTGGTGTGCAGGCTTTTGAGGGGACCCGACCAATGGCATGATGTTATATATTTCGCTTGGTTCTTTGCTTGGCGCTCATTAATATGCCGTGTGTTTAGATTATTCGTATTAGGCCCCCGCTGTGGACTCGGGACTGTGCCTTAGACGTGTGTGGACCATATATGTTGGTCGTAATAATTATAAGAATTGAGTTCCACGGTTGTTGTCAGTTATCCTGGGGCGCCGGTCATCGGTTGAGTATGTCTACTTAGCGAACGAATCCCACTGTTCAGTGACAGCCTAGAACGCTTACTCGTTGCAACATCGTACTGGCAATAGCGCACTGCATCCAATCCTCAGCCCGAGTTAGCGAGCCTGACATGCGCTGTACCTGTTCCAACACGGTTTGATTCTCCCTGCCTGGCCAAACCGCGCAAGGATCGAAGGTCTCCTCCATGCAACTTGGCACCGCGTACCGCCAGCGCTGCAGGACTTGGCTCTTGACGACGGTTGATCGTACCCCCAAGTACAATTGTCTGACTGCATCGACACTAAGTTAGAAGGCTCCGACACGGAAGATATACCCAATGACGTTGTGACAATACCAAATGTTTACAGTGTGGTACGTCTGGGAAACTTCCTGCGATCATGATGTATCCATGTCACCTTGTAGTCGCAGATGCTGGACATGATCAATCAGACGGGGAGGCTAATTTCCAGCTTAGATGACTGTTGGTTGGTGCTTGAAGCAGGGCGCATAATTCTGTCGCGTGTCATTACCGATCCAAGCCCTTGGATGTTCACATAAGTCATCACGACGTAATGCATGGCTACGCATAGCATGGGTGTTCTTCTTTTTACCTTCCCGGATCGCTCCCTGTGAAGCGAAATGTCCCTTACATATAAGCGATTACTCCCTGTTGCCAAATGTTTCGGATCCCAAGAAGCTTCTTCCAGTTGATGTGGTCCTTTTAGCAAACGACAAATTGTTTACGTGCGAGTAAGCCACGACGCCGACTCGTCTACATTTCAGTCTGATCTTGTATCTAACTCGAATCTTGTTGCACCAGACGAGTCTCGACCTTGGTATTCATGATACTTGTCTGACTCCAGTCGTCACTGACGGGCAGCATCTCCACAGTCTGCCGACTTGCCATTTCACCACAGATGGGCTAAATATTACGGCAACGCAAGCGAGCGTCGGTAATGTTACCCTGATGCCTGACACTAGGTCTACCCTGAGCTTGGAATGGTCAAGGCCCGCTTTGACGGGACACATTACCTGAACGCCGTCTTGGCTAAATAACAGCATTGCGGGCATGGTCCTCCAACCTATCCATTTTACCCTTCACCATGCCCTCCGTTCTCAAACAACTCTCCAACCTCATCGCTGAGTCGGTCGACCAGATCGACGCGGCGTGCGAGGCGAGCAACCTTGCATTTCCCTCGCTCGATGAGCCATTCACGCCCGAGTCTGAGGCGGGACGCAATATTCCAGCGATCCAGGGCGCACTTAGCACCCTTATTGCCGCAGCTTACCAGATGGTGGCAACTGCACGGCCGCCACAAATCAGTGTGCACATACTGGCACTGCAGGTTTGCACTTTCTGTCTCGATACTCTGTGACGCATCACTGACTCGAGCGCGAACCGAAAGTGGGCGTTGACAGCGTGCTTAGGCACGGCAAACGATGGCAACGTCGTCGATATTCTGCGTGAGGCTGGGTCACAGGTAAGCTGTCAATCTTGCCTTGCTATGCGAGCCGTTGGGCTAAGCGTACATTTCAGGGAACACATATATGCCAAATAGCGAGTGTCAATGGCATGGATCCTGACAAGTTAGGTAATTTGCACCACAGTGTATGGTTCTGTTTTCTTGAACTAACCGTTTGCAGCACGCGTTTTGCGTTTCTTGGCTACGCATCACGTCTTCAGGGAGACATCGCCTGATGTCTTCACGAACAACCGCATCTCGTCACTTTTGGACACCGGCAAACCTGTAAAGTCACTGCTTGAGAAGTGCGTGCTTACCTTTATTGCCCCCTTCCAAAATCCGCTTGCTAAACAGAGCTGATAGCCCGGAGGCAAAATTCGATAACACCTCTGGTTTTGCAGCGTGCGTTGGCAACGGGTGCGTGTGGTCGATGGCGAATAGAACACTGGTCGCAGCTGATCTGTGATGTTACCAGCTATGATGAATGCTACAAGGGCGGCGCAATGCTTTCCGAAACCTTGCGAGACCCCGTCTTCAGTCGTTCAGACGCACCCAATAAGACTCCTATGAATAAAGCCTTCGATTCGGACCTCATGCCCTGGGAGATCATCGAACAAACTGGCAGAATGCGACGTTTCTTGTCCTTTATGGAGGGCTCCAACAAAATGCAGCCTCCTGGCTCGATCCTTCGTGGTATGTCCTTACGTATGGGCGGCTGTGATCGCGAAGGGTGACGTTTGGTGTAGGTTTTGACTTTGCTGCTCTTCCGGATGACGCACTGGTTATCGATATTGGCGGGGGCCTCGGTGGTACCTCTATGACCATCGCCAAAGCCTTCCCAAAACTCAACTTCATCGTCGAAGACCGTCCTATGACCATTCCACAGGCGAAGGAAGTAAGCTCAATTACCTCCCATGTATCGTATCCATCCAACGAGTCCTGCAGTTTTGGAAAGCCAATGAACCAACAGCTCTGGACAGTGGCCGCGTCAAGCTTCTTGGTAGGTGATTCGATCGATCAATCCGATTCGTTGCTGCTCATATGTTCTGTTCCTTGGCCATCAGCACACGATTTCTTCAAGCCTCAGCCGGAATCTACTCACAAGGCTGACGTCTACATGCTTCGCCAGATTCTTCACGATTGGTCTGACACCAACTGCGCGATCATCCTGAAGCACCTGCGCGCCGCGGCGGGCCCGCACACGCAGCTGCTCATCATTGACCATGCCCCCGCTTATGCCTGCCAAAGTCCGCCAGATAGTGAGGGAGTGGAGGGCGCAAATACCACTGTGCCGCCCGCCCCGTTGTTGCCTAACGGAGGCGCGGCGGCCGGCATTTTGTACTCGCTCGACATTGTGGTGCGTACTGTATTACGAATGTCATGGCACTTGCTGAAACGCTGGCACATCGCAATTGCAGATGATGGTGACGCTGAACGCACAAGAGCGAACTGTAGCACAGTTCAACAAGTTGCTGAAGAGTTGTGGTTGGCGTTTGACGCAGGTCAAACGAGTAGATACGTCCAATATGCTGTTCCCGCATGTTATCGCAGTACCCTGTTAGAAATACATTGAGGGATTGGGGTTAAGATTTGTCGTGTAGACTTGTTGAGCTTTGTACTGGCGAGCTAATAAAACGAAGAGACATAATTGAGGTCATCAGTATCAGAGAATGTTGACTCACTTCCTCATTCACCGTGCGAGTACAAGGCAAATTTGTGGTTGATGGTGAAACTGCGCCCCGGTGCCGGTTGAGTATAATGTGTGAGGGTGAGCGCGAGAGCTTATTGAAACCGACGGGGCAATAGTCCAAAGGGAGACCACACTACATTGGGATAATGTAAAGAGTAACCAGATTCGATCGGACTCTAAAGTCAGCTGGGAAGCTGCGCTCAGGCGGTAGAGGTCGTACTGCAAGGAGCTGAGTTCGTTGATGCAGGATGGGTGCTGGTTTTTATCCTCGCTGCAAATGAATGATGTCCACTTAGACCCCTACAAATTGCTGCAGCACAGATGCTCAGCAGATTTTTCAGAGAAGCGGAGCTCATATCCGGTTCTGCTTGCCGAGCGTGAAGTGATGGGACAGTACAAATGAAGAAGTCACAAGGCAGGATGTGGATGTGGATCTAAAAGCCTGTGGGGTGCACTGCAGGACGATATATGCGCCAGGGTGATTAAAGAAATAGCGACGAAGCCGGCCGCAAAGAAGGACAGGAATAAAACAGGAAAGTGCGCACTTGCCACGCATGTCCTGGCAGCCGTCGCTGAGACGATGTACCTGATCTCCTCGGCCTCGTGGATGCGCCTATTACAGTAGCAACGAAACCGACTGTCAGGCAGTCACGTTCGCAAAACAGGGCGTGGGCTCGACATGCTCTCGGAAGAAGGCCGCCAGCTCCTCCTCGAAGGCGTCGCCGACTCGGAGGGCGCTCCGAGACGACTTCATGTGTGAGCGCTCGCACGCGACGGCATTGATCTGGTCTTCTGAGTCCAAGTACAGGACATTTAACGACATCCCCAGTACTTCCCAAGCTGAGATAATGATATGCGCGCAGCATATCGGATTACTGTACAATTTCGGATTGTTCGTCAGTCACACGTCACCTGACAAACTGCTGAAAAGTTAACATGAGCTGTGAATAGTCCAGAAAAAAAAGCAGGATGTGGTAATGAACATGTAGAGATGTGTGGAGGGCTAAATGCAAGCTCATTATTCCTGGTCTGATCCTTCGTTGTCGTTGTGCCTCCAGAAAGACCTAGAGTTATAGAGTTTGTTCATCGTCCTCTTCCGTTTATCATGGCTGAGATCAGCAGTAATATCCCCCATGTCCATACCACCTTTTACTTCTCCATTATCACGATCGGGCATCACTATCTCCTGTCTTACAGTATTGTAGTATAATTTCACAACCCTGTATGCTGGCACCTGCTGGCGGAGATTGTATCTGCACATGCAGCGTAGTGACCATTCCGCAGTTATTCAGTCGTCGTTTTTTCGTCAGTTCTGAGTAGTGTTGTTGGCGAAGTGAATTAACTTCACGGTTACTTCGCTTCAGTTTGAAATCACGCCTAATTCGAACCAATTTGATGGATTTGATGAACTGACTTTCACGAAGTCGCGTATACGATGATGTCATACCATCACGTTTGCTGCAACGGGTGTGGTACGCGCGTCTGTATGAGTCCTTTGCTCGTTCTCTCTCAAGCCAAGACTTGAGGACTAAGTTCCGAACTGATACAATTTGATGGCAGCAGCCACAGGTGCTTGCACCGTATGATTTTTCACTCTATTAAGCTCCGGTACCACCCTGCCACTAGTACTAGCTTCGCCCACAAGTCCAACTCCTCCTGACATCTATGCTGATGCTCCCGAAATTTGGAAAAACAATATATATCGTACGATTCAGATTCTTCAAATTAGAGTATTAAAGTCGGACAGTATTGTATGAGAGGTTCCTTGTACGAGCATGTCCTCTGGATCCTCATTTCACAATAACGCAGGAGATACAGCCTGGCAGCCATCCACGATACATACACCCACTCCTGGTCATTTTAGTCCTTCGCTCAATCAACTGGGTACACCTGGAACTCCAACCCCCACAAATCCCGGGCTAAACCCTGCCTATAACTTTCATGGGTCACCCTTCCCAAATTCGAGCATGTACCCCTTTAGCAATAGTTTAGGAACCCCATCAGGGACTTACCATCCATACTACTATACCCCACCAGCGAGTGCTCCTCACGCGCCATTTACACTGCCCCTTCATGACACCCGTTCTACCACACCGAATGCGCCTTCTGCCAACAACCACCCCTCCGGGCCCGGTGACTGCCAAAGCTATTGAAGAGCTCATCTCAACTGTGACGAGCTTGGCAAGCTCCTCGCAGATGCCACAGAAACGCCAACCATTTAATTTTATCTACGTATAATACCCAATCACCCGAAGTGCCTTGATTACATGCGTTGTGTGACTTTATTTGTCTGGGAATGGTCAACTTCGCAAACCTCACCGTAGTTCAATTCACTTCAACTCAGTTTGCGGCAACACTAGTTCTGAGTGCAACTTTGCAATACAGATTTGAGGATAAAAATAGTATGCATTACAGTAGCTTGGCCTCTTAGGCGAGAAGAATAGCATCCAGACTCCAGCGGCAGATAGACGGGCGGCATAATTGTCTGGTCTTCAGACCAGTATCAAGCAGTGTTGAGGTATTGAGCGGCAGGCGTGGTCCGAAGACCAGCGTTGCAAACGAGTGCGCACTGCGTAATGACATTTAGTCTAACTGAACCTAGCTCACCTGCCGCGGCCCATGAAGTTCATGCAGTCTCCTCCGCAGAGCTACAGCATATCAAGCTGCTAGGATGCCTTCGCGCCCCGCCGCAGCCATGCTCATGGCTACATGGGCACTGCACCGTGCCGAGATCGTGTGGAGGCCCAACTAAGGTGCGTGATCCCGCCCCGCCAATACCAACCCCAACTTGTGGTCGCGCGTTAAGGTTCATGCCTTCCATTTTTTACTATCTTCCATAGGTAATTTATGTTGGAATTCGTGCGAGCGCAGGACGTCGAGTATAAAACGCAAGACGTGGATTCGCTTGCAAACGCGCTGAAGGTACATACTCGTAAATACAGCATATTTAAACTATCAAAGAAAGGTACAGTACCAATAATAGATCGAATGAAAGTTCTTGAATTTTTATCTGAGCTCGAAACTAAAATCCGACATCCGGATTTATTAGTGACAGTCCATGCAGGCTCGTTCTTACTGTGACCGGGCCTCCTCACCCTTCAATGGTAGAAGTTAAAGCCTATGTACCGCCGGCTCACGAGACACCCCACATAACCAAGAGCGCGACTTGCCTGACCCACAGCGGAGCCTATCGCGCTGCATCGTCACGCATCACAGCGTCCACCACGGGCTCCACCACGGGCCGTGGCGCCCCTGGGCCATACGCCTAGTGCACCTTCGGTATCGCACCCTTCTCCTATACACCGCCCTCACACCGACAATGTTCGTGCCGCGTCTCTGCCTAGCACATGGGCTCCCTAGCGTTACCCTCAGAGCCCACTTGCGATGCATCCTCAGGCTTACACCCTCTGCCTGCAGAGGGACAATACCCACTTGCATCTCGCGTCCACTCGAAGCCTATGTCGCCGCCACCAGAAGGTGATGCCGAGAGATGGGGTAAATATAACATATTCTCACTGTTTCTGAGTGCCCGATGAAAGGTCTGATCGGCTCTCCCTCCGACTGGCATCCGACGTGTTTGCCTCCCAACTTGCATCGTGATCCGACCTGTATTCATAAATTACCAACAAGATCACCAATGCCCTAGCCCATACTGGAGGCGAGCAACGGGCAGCCTACCTGCTTGCAACGGAAGAACTGAAAGACGATCGGTCTACTCCTGCAGACATGTAGAGATAGTCAATCGGGCTAAGGTTAACGTTGTATGAATTCTGTACAGGCGTAGTTGCGCCAGTGGGACTCTATCCGAATGGACGGAAAGGATGAGAAGAAGCGAGAGGACAACGCACATCCTACCAGTAGGTGGCACACCAAAGGTATGCGTATTTTGAAAGCCGAGAACGGGCTTTTAACAAGAGGCGGACACGTAGACAGGCCCCGGATGTACAGGGGTCGGAGGGCAGACGGAGGCGATATCTGGGCGTCTATTATATCATGTTCGAAGGCAATGCAGGATTCATGCACAAGATAGAGCAAGGTAAAGCAAGAAAGAGATACGGGGTCGCGGACCATGTCGAAGGACGAGGAGAGGCACACGTACAGCGCCTGCCCATGCCAACCCCGTCGTTGCTCAGATTGAAGCTGACGTGAGATCTAGTGTAGAAGATGGAATAAGTAAGATAGACGACTGGGTCGCGGAACAGGCTGAAGGATGAGAAGGATGGCAGGCACAGACGCCAGCGCCTGCCGATGTTGACTCTGTCGTTGCTCGGAATACCTCTCCTACACCGGAAACAAGTGCTCTCAACAATCTACCATTCCCATCTCAGACCACGTAAAGCGATCTCCGGCTTGAGGTCACCTCCCTCGAAGAATGCAGCAACGCACGATGTGATCCTATAGTAATGGACACGAAAACAGGATTAGCGACATTGTTGCATGCGAGCTAACCGCAAGAAGTGTAGCATGGTACGGTAAACAAGGGACAAGTACTAGGAATGAACATTTGCGTACTCTAACCACTTCCTGAAATCAAGGAACACCAGTCGACCCGAATCTGTCACCAGCATGACCTTATCCTGCGAGGTCACGATGTTGTAGTTGAACACAAGTTCTAGACGTCTGTATGCCAACGGGAGCCAACACACTCGCCGGTCGGCCTTCCCTGCTTGGACTAGCCATACCCATCCATCCTGTCGCAACCACAGCAATGACTCCTGAGGCACAAGGTCTTCCACGGCACATGCGGGGCGGTGCCGGAGGGGAATGGGGAAGAGGCCGTGGTTGGTGAATATGGATCTGTGGCCATCGAAGAAGGAGCAGAGGGTCGTCTCATGCATGGTTTGGAATTTAGAGAGCCACTGGATTTCCCTGGTTGATCTCGCCGACGCGATGTCCCAGAGACACACCGTGCCGTACCATCCAATCGTCAGCAGCTGAGTGCCATCTGCTGCCCAGGCCATGTCTCTTTGGGACACTCCAGAACGGCGCTTCTGGCCTACTTCTTCACCAGAGATGGCATCCAGCACCCCAAATTTAGACGATCCCAGCCACGCGACAAGGTCGTTCTGTGGAGAAAACGCCACGCGGATGACCGATCTACTGACAACTGATTCCCAGATACGGATGTGGCCATCCAATTCCCAAAGCGCGACACGGCTCTTCCCCCAGTTGCCCTCTCCATTCCCACATACGACCTGTCTGTTGTCCGAACGAAACGAGATATGTTTGACTTCATATCCACTAGTATAAAGTGTCCCGCACGTCTGACCGGTCCACAAGTAGAAGATGCGGATGTCCCCATCTGGCATCCCGTATTGTGCGATAAATTCATCGTTGGGAGACATGGCCATGCGTAGACCTGGACTGTGGGGCAGTGTCGACACCACCCGGTTCGACACCACCGTCCGAATTTCAATAGTAGTCTCATCAGAGGAGAGGGTGGCAAGGATGGTTCCCCGTGGGGACAGAGAAAGGGAGGTGATTAAGGCATTCTCACACGGCGACTCGGCAATATTCGGATCCCATAATCGTATGGTGCTGTCCCCAGATGCCGACGCCAGAAGTGATCCATCAGGGGAAAACTGGACTGCAGAAATGCCATCGACATAACATTTAAACCGATGGATTCGTTGCCAAGCATGAGCATCCCAGACCTCACAGGTGCCGTCGTCACAGGAAACGGCCAGCTGTGCCGAGTCTGGTGAGAAGGAGGGTGAGCCGAATAGAGGAGAGTCTAGCTCAATTGTCTTGCATTTTGTCCATGTTTGGACATCCCAAACAGTGATCATATTTTCTGAATAGGATGCCGCATGTTTGTCGTCCGGCGCCATGGCAAAGGCTCGAATCTCTCCTAGATGATCAGGATGCTGTTCGATGCAGGAACCAGATTCTACTTCAAAGATACTTATAGATCCTTCCCATGATGTGACCACCAGGTGCTTGGAGCGAATGAATGCCAATGACATCGCCGCTTCAGGGACTTCAAGCACCTTGACAGACCGGTGAGCGGCATCTATCGACCAGACATGGACCTCGTTCGCGAGCCAGTTCGACGATGCTACGTACTGGCTATCCACCGAGAACACGACAAGGTCGATTGATGTCCAGTGTCTGGCATATACACTGACTTGCAAACCAGTTGCCACATCCCAGATTATAATGGTCTGATCCTCTGAACCTGAGGCAATGAGCCTACCATCATGTGAGTATGCAACCAAACAAACCACCCCACTATGGCCAGTCATGACTTGCAGAGGTGCTCCAGTGGAAACATTCCACAGTTGGACAGTGTGATCCTCTGAAGAAGACACAAGCTGTCCTCCATCTGGTGAAAATGCGATGGAATGGCATGTACCAGCATGTCCTTCAAGTACACGTACACAAGCACTCCATGTCCGCTCTCGACCTTCCTTGACATCAATGGTGGGCTGTAGTCTTCGCCCGTACACCTGAGATAGGCGAGACTCAAGTGGCAGGAACGAAATAATCTGGTAAACCTGCAAACATGCCATGCTGATCCCAGGGTAGAACTCTCGCATCATTCTTGCGCAGTCGTCCAGAAGGCTGACAGTTTCTGTTCGGGAGGGTGCCATAGTCTATTTCCAATCAGTATTGATCATCTAGTCTCAGAGAAATCAAGATATCTCACCTTAACAATTTTGTACGCAGTCCGCAGTGCAGCCACTGCGCCGTCCAGCTCGCCCAATAGACTCATCACCTCCAGCCAATTCAACAATTTGTTCCAGCAAAAAATATGCAAGAGACCCAGTATCGCATCGTCCACAATTCCACTCGACAGGTGGTATGCCCAATGCCGTCATGCATACTGCATATGGGCGGGGATATAACATTCGAGTCGGCCAGATAAATCATCAACATCCTGGTTGCAGACCGACGCATCAGCGATTTTGCACATGTCTTGCGAGAGCGTCTGCAGGACCCGCAGGCAGTCTGCAGCAAGTGACATGTGTCGAGGCCGTGCGCTGACAGCAAAGTTGGTGTCATTGCATCGATTAGGGTCAATCAGGAAATCATGGAACGATGGATGGATGAGCCGCACAGGGTCATATCCAGCATCGGGGACAATGGTGATTGAGTGCAGGTGGTGAAGTGTCAGTCGCACAGTGTTCTTGTCCAAGCCAAGCAGAACTTCCAGGTTTTCAGGATCAAGCGGATCGAACAGTAGGACAATTGTACCGAGGACGATCTGAAGTCTAATGCGCTGGTATTCGCTGATCCTCGGGAACGCTTCCCGAAGCACGATGAGGTAAAGCGCGTCGAGATGAAGATGAGGGGAAGTATCTTCTGACCCGATGTATGCCGTAGAGAGCAAGGTATTGAGCTGTCGTATCGGGTCACTGGTATTGCGGTCCTCAACGAAGTTGGCCGCCGTCGCTGCGAAGATGAACAGTCCCTTTCCCAGATCGACCAGTCGAGCTAATCCTTCGGGCGACGGCCAGGAGTCCATACCAAAGGACTGTGCGATACGCGAGAGCCTGTCCTCGAGGTAGACCCGAATGTCCTTCTGTGAGACATCATGTGGAATGCTATGCGGTACTAATGTGCTGGTATTGTTAATCAGATCCTTGTGGCGAAATCCCTGCTCTACGTTCGCGACTGGTCTACTCGTGATGAGGAACATGAGTGGAGAAAGGCGGCCGGCAAATCGAGATAGGGCTGCCAGGATCGTCGACGTCGTGTATGTGTCCTTGCACTCGTCCAAAGCGTCGATGACGACGAGGCATGGTGAAAAGACCCCGTCATCCATGACAGCATGTAAGGGATTCATGATCAACTTCTCGAGCTGCGTCGTGGGGAGTGCAAATTGCACGTCAGGGTCCCTGTCCAATGCTTTAGACAGATACTTCCGGAAGGAGGGATTGAATAAAGATAGCTGATGCGCGATCGTGGGGAATAAGAGGGCGACGTTACTACAGTCAGCATCGTCCCTCGAACAGAAAAAGAATGCACCAAGTTCGTTGGTTCCACTAAAGCAATCGGCGATGGTTTGAGCAATGGTAGATTTGCCTGTCCCGGCCACTCCGTCGAGCCAGAATATCCGATCTCGTGGATTTCCCTGTATCGACAACGTCTCGCCTGTCAGGTGGATCGTTCCATTGAACCAGCGATATATTGTGTCCAGTATTTCCGTCCTGGTGTCTTGCGTGCATAACACTCGTTTGCTGTCGTGATCGAATCTGGCAGCGCGAGCATATCGCGGTTTGGCCCGGCTTGACTGCACGTCAATGAAACGTATAACATCACACCAATAGCTCACGTACCTGGGGTGGCCATCTAGGGTAATCATCAGTCATGCAGATAAGACTGCGAGAGCATGGACGACGCACCTTTGCTATATCCTGGCGTATTGCCTCAGCATCGGTATGCATCGCATCGCGTGTGAGCTCCGCTTCAGTACGAGCAACGATGGTACTAGTGTCAACGGCCTGACGCGTAGCCTCCGCCTCCGCCTCCGAATGGACAATACCTTCCGTGTCGAGAATTTGCGTCTGAATATTCTGCTCACGAATTCAAGATACGTACGAGGGCAGTCATGAGTTTTAACAAACCTCAACTGTCTTATATATCATCATTGTTCTGGTCTCCATCATCACTGCACTTTCCACCTGTAGCAGCTTCAGACACGATTCAACCGCCGACATTGACCCATGATCTCGTACCAAAAAGCTGTTGAGGAATCGCGTCATTCTCTGAATACACCAGGCCACTTCTGTAGCATCTTTTTTTGCGTTAAAAACGCGAGCGAATCCTCGCTGTCGCTTGATTCGCTTAAGGTGGTCCGTCATGTCAACGATAGAGCTGCACGCCCCACGCGGGAATTAGACTTCATCGACATAGAAATGACAGGGAAAGGAAGTGGATTAACCTAGACAAGCCGTCTATGCGTTGACGTAGGGCAGGTGAGCATGCTTCTGGATATTGTAAAGGGCCCTGAAACAATGTAACGAGATCGGAGAAACATGTCTTCAGCTCGGCGACATCCCTTGCGCTCTGAGCTGCTTGCTATTCAAATTGATGGTGACTGAGATACTGCAGGATTGAGAAGAGAAGAGCCGCACCTCGACTATGTCTATTACCTGGAGAAGGGCACTAGCAGCAGACTGCAGAGGAGTGAAGGCCGTGGATGCCCGCAACAAAGCTTGCAGGAGTGATATGACGGTAGAATGTCGAGAGACCGTGGCGGGACCGTGGGGGGTCACGCGGGATGAAGAGATGACATCGTCGTCGAACCGGGTGAGACTGAAGGGCACAAAGCTACGAGTCGTCGTGCAAGAGGGGGGTTGGGGTTGAGTAGGTTGAGTACTTGGAGTGGTGGTTATCGATGGACCGAAGACGAAAGGTCACGTCACGAACCCGTGTTGATGAAACAGGGGTGTGAACACAGCAGCGACAACGGCCTCCATGTCAGACAAGGCTTCCATATCAGACAAGACTTCCATATCAGAGACAGAGCCGGCTGTGCTGGAGTCCTGTGATCATAAACAGGCGACATGAGGTCTGTGACTCCGTGAGTAGACCAGCGATAAGCACTGGCTAGGAATCCCGGGCGGTTCGAGAAGTCTGAAGGGTACAGCCCCGCATTGACAATGAGGTCATTCTCGAAGCTGAAGAGAGCGCCAGCTCTGCCTTCAAGCACAGCACGTCCACGGGTCTCCCGTCACCAAGCCCGGGCATGTTCGCAGCACCTAATTCACGGTGTCAGTTTTCTTCACAACACTCTGACCCCCATCCCTGTCTAGCGCTCACCAGTCGCCGAAAACCTTTAATCTGATGGTATTGCCTCCCGAATTCCTCGACCCTCACCCCACACGGCGGCGGCCTGCCCGTACGCAAACGGTAAACCTAGCTAGTATGTGTTCGATTCGTGCACTATCCATGCGCGTTGGCCGACACTGCTGATCTGACCCGCCCTTACTTTCTTCGTCTACTACCCACGCGCCCAGACACCAAATTACCACAGGCAGAGCAACCATGCACGCATCCACCCGGCGTGTATGGACTCCGCAGAAGGTCTGTGATTGGTTCGCGCTCGTCGATCTTGCCGCCGCCCATGACCAAGAGATGCACTTTCGTAGTTATCCTCCACGGCGTCGTAATGCACCTCGAGCTGCGTGGAAACCTTGTTGTGCGAAAAGAGGCCATTGACGGGGAGACGGCCACGGAGCTGGATTGGCCGAGGTGGCCTCCGTCTTTTTCCTTCTTACTAGCAACTGATGGAACACCTCACGCGACCACGGAGCTCGCTGAGTAACAATAAGAATGATGAAGATCACCGACCCATCGACTATTAAATCTTAACTTACCTTTCGAATCATTGACTGCCAGTGTTACAGGTATAATATAATTTGAAGTACTGAGATCCCCATGTCTGCAATCCTGAGCGTTTGTTGACCATATGCGTCTCCTCCCTGTCCGGTTTGATTCTCCCGTTACGACAAGAAGCTTGCGAAGGCGCCTTCACTGCTCAAAAACCTATGATGCCACAGTCAAGGCTTCTCCAGGATACCATGGAGCATTTGGTGACCTGCTGAAAGATGAAGGAAGTTTTGTAGCACCATGAAAGCGATGACGCCTATGGACTGATCGAACCGAAGCGATACTCTAAACGCCCTGGATCCTCGGCAGGTAATGAATTGCTATCGCACGGCCTCCAGTCACAGATGCATCCTACAAGGTGCGTCAGTTCCTGACTACTCGGAAGTAGGGGGTCTGAGGCGTACTCGTACTGCGACGTTACTGCGTGCCAGCAAGTTTGCGATACATCAGGTCAAAGGCGCGTGCGATACGTGTAAAGTGCTGCCTAGAGTGCACGGAACAACCAATGATCCATAGCTTGAGATTTCCATGGTTGTGTGGGACAGTCGTGCTGGTCACAGACCTGGAATGATCGGTGATCCCGGTCAATTTTCGGAAGCTCGGGCCGGAAAGCGGGCCTCGAGATCTGGCATGGCCGTCTACGATCCTATTCGTGCATTTCCAAGGTCTAAGCAGGCGACTACGACTTTCCTTGCTCGAGCTTCCCTGGTTGTCTTCTTGGATCGGTTTGTGGCGTTATTCAAGCGCGCACGCTCAAACTCTGATGTTCCGCCCCCGGCCCCCTCCGCTGTGTCCGCCTACTGCCAGTGCGATAAAGCCCCCTTCGGCTCTGGATATGCTTCCGCGCTCCAAGACAGATGTGAGCCGTCCTCCTCTTCGTCCTCATTGCCTTCATCTCCTGTGTCAATTTTCAGACAGACGTTCCGCCATCGCTGCCCATTCTCGATCTCAAGACTAATCTGACGCCAACCAGCTACCTCAGTACAAGCTCCATAAAAAATATGCAAATATGCAACACGACTTCAGGGTCCGCGATTAATAATTCTGAGTCCGCCACGTCGATGCCTCAGATAAGTCTGTGCAAGCTCGAGAAGTGCCCAGCTGGATTGGAGAAAAAGGTGTGTGATGCTTGCCAGAGTGCGTTTAGACAATAGAAAATCCAAGTTCTAGGTAAACACATGCTTTATGTTTGACCTTGAGAGTTAAGCCCCCACAGAAGTCTCTTCGAAAACATCACTTACGAAAAATACCAAAATGATCTCAGTCAAAGGGTCCTTGGGCAAGCTGCCCCACATGGCGATGCAATAAGTACCAAGCAGCGGGGAATGTTACTGACTCCCAGTCCGAGCCAGGACTAGGACGCGAGAGCAGGGAGTCCCATCGCGATGTTCTCCCTCCGGCATCTCCTGGCCTTTCAACGACACCTCCACTCGACCCCAGTACGAGCAAGACCACCCTATCCCCACCCGTGCCCTATTTCCGGGGCGCCACCACACGCAGACACAGGTGGAAATTTTGAGCAGATGCGAAGCCACATAGCAGCAGAAAGGCCGTTGATCGTCCGAGACGAGGGATTGATACTCGTGCCCGATTCCACATTGCTCACTCCAGCCGGCGCGACATTGACCTGAAAACGAGAGGCGTTCTCCGAACCGTCCAAAACCCGTCCAATCCGAGCTCAAGAGGCATCCGCGGGCCCTGTCTCGCGACACGTCCTCGCATCGCTCATGCTCACATCTCTTGCATGCCTCCCTTGACCTTGTCCCTCGTCTTCAAGTTCCGCTGGCGCCGACCGGCGCTCCCTCGCGTCGGTGTCATTTCTAAACGTGCATCAGTCCATCGCCTACACTGCAGCAGCGCTTTCCGCAGGTCAGACACGAAGCACAAAGAGCGAATAGTGGGAGCACGTGTCGTGATCGTGTTCCGAGTCGCGAGCGTCGTGCCCATGCCCAGTGCGCATTCGGTAGCATCGAGCGCCTCCCCCACGAACTTCTGAGCCGCGCCCCTGATGACTGCAAATGAGAGTGAGTCGGGAACGCGTGCTGAATTCCGTGCCATACTGCTGCTGTCCGCCATTGAGGAGGATGGGGTACTCGTCGGGGGACACAATACTTTATGCCGGTTGCTTGTCTATGGTGGTGGGGGGTCCTTGCGATGCTTAGGGCTCGGAGTTCACTTGGACAGTGGATGGATGATGTGCTATTAGATGCAAAGCGAGAGGTGGTCATTGTCCCCCACATAAGACCTGTCTGTTGTCAGAACAAAACGTGACATGATTTACTTCACATCCACTAGTGTAGAGCGTCTCGCACAGCTGACTGGTCCACAAATAGAAGATGCGGACGTCTTCATCCCGCGTCCCGTAGTGTGCGATAAATGTGTTATTTGGGGACATAGTAATACTTGAATTTTGATCATGGGGCAGTGTCCACACCACCTGGTTCGACTCTACTGCCCAGATTTCGATGGTCCCATAGGAGGTGGTGAGAATGGTTTCCTGTGGGGACAGAGCAAGGAAGTCGATTAAGCCACTCTCATGCGGCGACTCAGCAGCATTCGAATCCCACAAACGTATGGTTCCGTCCGCGGATGCCGACTCCAGAAGTGATTTGTCATGGGAAAACCGAACTGCCAAAATGTTATGGTCATGGCCTTCGAACTGATGGATTTGTCGACAAGTATGAGCATCCCAGATGCTAGAAACGCCGGAATCGCTGGAACCCCTGGTAATGGCCAGCTATGCTGAGTCCGGGGTGAGCCGAATAGACGGTAGCGGTGCCCGATTGTCTTGCATTTTGTCCACGTTTGGACATCCCAAACGGTGATCATATCTCCTGAATAGCATGCCGCATGCTTCTCGCCTGGTGCCATAGTGAAGGCTTGGATCTTTCCGAGGTGGTCAGAATGCTGCTCGATACAGGAACCGGATTCCACTTCAAAGATGCTTATAGATCCATCCACTGATGCGACTACCAGGCGATTCGAGCCAATGAAATCGCCGCTTCAGGGACTTCAAGCACCTTGATAGACCGGTGAGCGGCGTCTATTGACTAGACATGGACCTCAGTTATGAACCGGTTAGAGTTCGCCGATGCTATGCACTGGCTGTCCACCGAAAACACGACAAGGTCAACTGCCGTCGAGTGTCCGGCATAAACACTGACCTGCAAACCAATTGCTGCATCCCAGATTATAACGGTCCGATCCCAAGAACCTGAGGCGATGATCCTACCATCGCGCGAGTTGGTTACTGAGACAACCCTATCACTGTGGCCAGTCATGACTTGAAGAAGAGCTCCAGTGGAAACATTCCAGTCGGATGGTGTGGTCATCTGAACAAGATGAAAGATGTCCTCCATCTGGAGAGAAAGCAATGGAACAAAAAGCTTCAGCGTGCCCTTCCAGTACACATACACATGCGTTCCATGTCTGCTCTCTTCCTTCCTTGATATTAATGGTAGACCCCAATGTCCGCCCGTACACCTCAGATAGCCGGAACTCAAGTGGCAGCAACGGGATGACAAGGTGAACCTGAAAACATGCTACACTGATACCAGGGTAGAACACTCGCAGCATTCTTGCGCGGTCATCTAGAAGGCCGAGAATTTCAGTCCGTGACGGTGCCACTGCCCATTTCCAACCAGGGCTGTTGGGTATTCAATCTTGCAGAGAAATTGAGATAACTCACCTTGACAATACTGTGCACGGTCTGCAGTGCAGTCGTTGTGCCATCCAACTCGCCTAATAAAATCATCACCTCCAGCCAGTTCAACAGTTGGTTTGAGCAAAAACTTTGCAGAAGATCCAAGTTCGCATTATCAACCTCACCCTTTAACAAGTGAGATGCCCAATGTCGACATGCATACCGCATGTGGGCTGGAATATGGTGTTCGATCCGGGTAGGTAAATTATTGACATCCTGGTTGCGGACCAATGAGTCCCCGATCTGGCACACGTCTCGTGACAGAGTTTGCAGGACTCGCAGGCAGTCTGCGGTAAGTGACGTATGCCGAGGCAGTGCACTGACAGCAGAGTTCGGATCATCGCATCGATCCCTGTTGATCAGGAAGTCGTGAGACGACGGATGGATGAGTTGTACAGGGCCACATCCAGTTTCGGGGACAATAACAATTGAGTGCAGGTGGCGAAGCGTCAGCCGAACAGTCCTCTTCTCCAAGCCGAGCAGAGCTTCTAGGCTTTCGGGATCAAGTGGATCGAAGAGTAGGACAACTGTACCTAAGACGGTTTGGAGTCTAACACGCTGGTGCCGGTACTCACCGATCTTAGGGAATGCCTCCCGAAGTACCACGAGGTCAAGCCCATCAAGATTACGATGCATAGACGTGTCAGTCGACGCGATGTATGCCGTCGACAGCATGATCTTGAGCTGTTGTATCGGGTCACTAGCATTGTGGTCTTCAGTAAAATTTGCCGCCGTCGCCGCGAAAATGAATAGTCCTTGGGACAGTTCGACCGGTTGAACCAATCCCTCGGTCGATGGCCAGGAGTCCAATCCAAAGGACTATGCGATACGCAAGAGTCTATCCTCGAGATAGACCCGAATGTCCTTCTGTGAGATCTCGCGTGGAATGCTATGCAGTACTAGCGTGTTGGTGTCTTTCATCAGATCCGTGTGGCGAAATCCCTGCTCGACGTTCGCGATCGGCCGACTGGTGATGAGAAACATGAGTGGAGAAAGGCTGCCAGAGAATCGAGACAGGGCTGCCAGGATCGTCGACGTCGTGTTTGTGTCCTTGCATTCATCCAGAGCGTTGATGACGACGATAGAAGGTGGGAAGACTTCTTCATCCATAGCAGCCCGTAGGGGATTCATAATCAGCTTCTCCAGTTGAATCGTGGGGAGCGCAAGTTGCACATCAGGGTCCCTGTCCATCGCTGCAGATAGATGGTTCTGGAAGGAGGAGTTGAACAGCGATAGTTGATAGGCTATAGTGGGGAATAGGAGGGTGACGTTACTACAGTCCGCATCGTCCCTCGAACAGAAAAAAGATGCGCTGAATTCGTTAGTCTCGCTGAAATGATGGGCGACGGTTTGAGCGATGGTAGACTTGCCCGTTCCGGCCACTCCATCGAGCCAGAAAATCCGACCTTGTGGATTGCCTTGCATCGCCAACGCTTCACCTGTCTCGTGGATCGTTCCCTTGAACCAGCGATATATTGAGTTGTATTCCCGTCCTCGTGTCCCGCGTGCATGATACCCGTTTGCTGTCGTGATCAAATCTGGCAGCGCGTGCATATCGTGGCATCGGTCCAACTAATGCAGCTTTCAGCCAACCTTTCACGAATGTATGAACGGATAGCTTACGATGATTAATGACTCGGTTCTATGTTATTTGTCAGTCTTTTTTTACAATATGAGGTGGGAATAAAAACGCCGCACCTGTACCACATCATGTATGGCAGCTACTACGACCTCACGAGTGGTCTCCGCTTCTACGCGAACGGCTGTGTGGACGGCCTCACGTGTGGCCTCTGCCTCTGCACGGACTGTATCTCGTGTGTTGCCGAATCCTCCATGTATTTTCGCCCGCATTGCCTGCCCACAAATTTAACAAACATACCAAGATGGACATGTGATATGACACACCTCGACTCTGACCTCTATCATTACTGCACTTTCCACCTATCGCAGCATTCAGACATCAATCCATCTTCAACGTTGGCCGATGATCGCATACCAAGAAGCTGTCTAAGGACTGCTTGAGGCTCCGCAAGCACCCTGCTACTTCACCAGCATCTTTGTCCGCGTAAAAGATGCGAACGAGTCTTCGCCTCCGCTCGATCCTCAAAATTTGTTCTGTCATGTCGACGATGGATATGCATGTCCCATATGAGCATATGAGTATTAACATCACAGACATTAACACAACTGGGAAATGGAGCGAAGTAACCTCGAGAAGGTCTCTATCCGTACACGAAGCGCAGGCGAGCATGTGTCAGGGTTAAGTAGCGGACCCTGGAGCATCGTAACGAGGTAAGAGAGATGCTGTTTCAATACGGCGATGTCCTCCGCGCTCGGAGCGGCTTTTGGTCTGACAGAACGAGCGGAGCTGAGATACTGCGGGACCGAGAGCAGAAGAGCCGCACCTCGACTGACTCGATGGCCTTGAGAAGGCCATCAGCGGCAGCTTTCAAAGGAGGAAAGGCTACGGAGGCTTTTGTGTAATTGTTTTCAACGTGGGAAGCTCGCCGCCGGCCCTCCCTCAACAACGTATGCGTCCCGTACCTACCATGTGCTGCTATCCGCACAGCCTATGCAGGTTCCACAACAGTTCTTCGACTGCGTCACACTTGCTTATGCCGCCGCCCATGGGTCATGGACAGGAACTACACATCCATTCTCATCTTAGCGCCGACAATCATCTTGAGCTATACGACAACCTCGTTTCCTGCATAGAGGATTTCGATGGTGAGATGGCGGCGATACTGGATGGGTGGTGAAGCGCCGAAGACGGTGGGAAGAGCTTGTAGCCCTGTACTGACCTTGTAGGACGCGTCCTCAGAGGCTGCGGAGCCTTGGAGGCGTGGGTGTCTGTCTCTTGCCCTTTGGCCTTAGTTGATGTGCCAATTCGGTGCGACTTGACATCCAGGTACTACTGAGTACCGACTTCGCCCTCACCACCAGACCAACACTTGTGTGCCAAGTACCCATTGACGTCCCAGCTCTGAGCATTACTTTTGTAACCATAGGTATTGAGCTGATTCGTCCCGTTTCTATTGTCGTTATTGCATTGCGTAGTGGGCACAAGATCGCGTGTAGTCAGTGCGGCTGTGGCTGTAAAAGTTATCGTACGGACATTGTGTAAGAATATGTGCAAGCATGCGCACGCGTGAAGTGTTGGAGTTACAAAGGGCCGCAGCCCATATTTCGTATGTTGTATCTTTTGTTCTCATTATACATAGAACACTCAATTGTTTGACTACGCCCCGCAGGCTCTGTGACTGCATGTACATGAACTGCGCGCGTATTCTCTATTGTCTCTGTTTTTATACAGTATTGGATATACATGATCTACTGTATGTATAAGTACTGTACAATTCAACTCAGTTCTCTAACTGTTATCACAGAGCTGAGGTGAGTATCTTTCTGATCTACTTTGTGCTGTAGTATTTATTATGCTACCTAGATAGTGTAAATACATTAGTTCTCTGGCTGTTATTGTGGAGCTAAGATGGTGTACATCTAGCATGATTGTGATTGTGTAACTCCATGTAAGCACACACATGTGGAGTTATACAACTGCAATCGCACTAGACATATGCCATCTCAGCTCCGCGATAACAGCGAGAGAACGGAGGTGATATGAGTTGAATCATACAGTACTTACACATACAGTAGGTCATATATATCTAATACTGTATAAAAACAGAGACAATATGTGCGCAGTTTGTGCACATGTGGTCACAGAGCCTGTAGAGCGTAGTCAAACAATTGAGTGTTCTATGTATAATGAGAACAAAAGATACAGCATACGAAATATGAGCTGTGGCCCTTTGTAACTCCAACACACTGTACCTCCACTCTGCACTAGGGACCCAAGAATACTAGTGTTCCAGCAGAAGTCCGGTTGTGCGGATCCTGGATTGTATGATGGTGTTTCAGGACCAGGAACACAATGTTACAGCGTTATATCCGCACGTCACTGCAGTCCCCAAATGATAAGCACGTTGGGGCATTTAGTATAAGTCTTATTCGTGTCCGCATTCTCAGCTTTTTTTTGTTGTCCAAGGGTTTGACGACTGACGTGCTTGCATGGGTGAGCAGCCAGGCGAAGGCGAAGAGACATAGTGCCCTCAGAATCAGAACATGTTGACTAGTACTGCACAGCAAAACATGCAACGGTACAGAGGTACTGTATTCTGAGTAACAATGGCTCACCCTCTAGAGCAAGACAGCTTTCATAATCGTCGGCAAATTCGGATTTCTGTCATTCGATGGGCTCGTACAGCGGAGAGAACCAAAACAGGTACTAGTATAGTAGTTCAAAACGCGCATTCGTATGAAAGAGACGGCAACCCATGACGCGTATCCCTACAATGCGAGATAAAGATAAGTGTCATCGGCAATATGTACCGGGGAGCCGTGTTCAGGCGACAGAGAGACGCTGCAACGAGTTGAGGTAGTCGATGCGAATCGGTTGCTGCTCCGACTCCTCACTGCGGGGGATTGACACCCACTTGGGCTCATCCTACAATTGGCACCAGACACCGGCCATGTTAGCACCAGATACCGGTCATTATGGAGCAGAACTAGATGGGTGCTTAACAGACCTGGTAGAGGCGCACACAACGGATCTCGTTCTGCTCATCGAGAGCGAAGCGATGGTAGATGCCGGCGGGGAGGACGATCAGGTCGCCAGGCAGAATGTGCATGCGGATCCAGGCATCAGTGATGTGCTCTGCAGAATAATGCACGAGTCAGGATGATTAATGTAGTAGACCGCAGGGATAATAGAAATACGACGGGTGCCAGTGAGTGGGTACTTACCGCGCACGTCAAAGAAGCCGCCGCCCGTGATGACGCATCTGATCTCCTCGTCCTCGTGCAGGTGCCTGTTAACGATAAAACTGGATGTCAGACGACAGTGTTCACAAAATACAGCGTGGGCTGGACGCGCTCTTGGAAGACGTTCGTCAGCAGGTCGAAAGCGTCACCGAGGGCCTCCCTCGAGACGTTGACCTCGTCGCGGTTCTTGTATGAGCGCTCGTGCGCGACGGCATTGATCTGGTCCTCCCATTTATCGCGCTCGATCGTCCAGTGCAGGACGTTCAACGTCTTCAGATACTCCTCAGATACTGGCTTCAGTGAGTCGTGGGGCAGGCGCGGGTCGCCCGGAAGACTATCATGATAGTATGCGCGCATTTATCAGTCCTGAGAGGATGAAAGTATAGGGTTGGAGCAGTCAGGTTAAAGCATCCAGGGCCTTTTAAAGCGAGCAGGATAGCTGGGTCATGCTGGCTATAGTGTCAAGCGAGTTGGTCCGAAGAATAGTGTCAAGCGAGTTGGTCCGAGAACAAGTGTCAAGTGTATTGGTTTGGAAACCAGTTTCAGCGTGTTAACCCGAGCACTATGTCGTCGTAGTGCTGTCGTATCTGTTCAGGAAAATTGCTCCAAGATAAGAACCAGACGAGGGCTATCTGAACTCAAAGGGTGGATTGTACTGCTGGAGCTGAAGGTATTCGTTCGGGCACACGCAAGCGCGAATACTGTAGAATACTCAGTCTCTTCTTGGAAGACTGAGGGGAAAAGGAGTGTTGAATAAACTACGTGATATGCACACTTCGCCTATCCTGTTGCCCTGGCCACTTGCACGCCGTAAGCGACGCCTCTGCGAGTGCATGCATGTGTGTGCGCATGCTGGTGCGCGCTGTTGTTATCCACAACACGTACAGAACTGTACACGCTGCGAGTGAGAGTGAAACAAGACTGGGATGTCATCTACACAGGAACCAGTGCCAAGCTTGTTTCAACCTAGACAAGAAGCATGGTGTTACAAAAACAGGCTGAGGAGGTTTACAGCCGTTTCAGTAAATATACGGAATCACGTCTTGCAAAAATCCTGCACTTTGGCGCTGTTTGGCTACGAGCTGGTGGGACCCCGGAACATACTATCACTAACCGGGAAGTGCAAAATCTGACATAACATTTTATAGCACTACAACGACATAGCACAGGCTCAAACGAGCAAGGTTAAATACTTTTCAGTCGCTTTTTATTTGAAGGAGATCTAATCAAACAATAATGCCAGATGGATTCCAGTGAGACGAGTCAAAATCCTGTAAAAGTGCAAAATAAGTCACGAATTGTCACGCTCAAAGGCCTTCGTCACTCTCGACAAGAATTACGGTAGCATTTCGATCTATTCGGCAGTCACGCGTCACGCAGGTGTCTGCCGAAGACGAAATCTGGTCGATGTCACAGCGAGTCACCCAAAAATGGTCCTAAAATTGAGAAAAAAATAGAAGCGCGCTATATACTGTTCAAAATTTCGCACCTGTCACGAACCACATCGACCTCTGCCGAAACCCCGAATATGTCACGGACACGGGTGGCTGCCGGATAGATTGAAATGCTACAGTACCTCTGGCTTACCGCATTGGCATCCAAGGAACATATGTGGAATATGATCCTATAGTGCTTAGGGTAGCTCTCAAATATTTCTGCCATGCACCAGTCATGTTGTTGACCATTTCCAGCGCAAAGTCATGTTTTGCACATCTCTTTGATTTTCTGAGAGCTTTCAGTCTGCTTTTCTTTTTTTAAAAAAATGGTATTAGCTTCAACAGTATAATATTCACTATATCTAAGAGGAATAAGCATTTCGCACGGTATAGAATTAGTGAAAAAGCATTCCGCATTACTTATAGACTTGCATTACCTGAGTTGTGATAGTAAAGAGGTGTACGGTGTCTCTGCCTGTCACAGCCAAACAATGCCAACGTGTGGAATTTTTGAAAAATGAGATTTCGTATATTTACTGAATTGGCTGTAAGGAGCGAATAAACAACTTCGAAAATGGAACTTAGACGTTTCTGATGGCAAAAGACTATAAATTTGATACTCTCAAAAAGGGAACTACAAAACTATAAGTACAAGTATAGTAAGATATCATACATAGCATACCTCAGTCTTTTTTTCTATTTCTAATGGCAAAAGACCGAGGGAAAAAGTGGGGACAATGACGAGCTCAGACCAATATGTAAGAACCCTTTTGTAAAGGAAAGTAAGTAGATGACGAAATAAACGGAAAGAAAATATTATATTCGACTTCTTGGAGCGAACGAGGTATGGATCAGTACGGTTAAACCGGATTGAAACCGGATCGCAGCCGTGGATTTTTTAGGCGTCTATTTATCCATGGTTTCTATCCATTTGGTTACAGTTCATCTGTGGTTAAAGGTCAATAAAGATAATGTAAAATATAACAGATGGCAGTGATTGAGGCCAGAACAGCACAAGAAATGTAAATGTCTAGGCAAATGTATCATTTAGGTGGTCTTCTAAATGCAAACAGTGTCCATTATGAAGACTGTCCAAATCATCATCGGAGGTTGCATCCCTCACCATTTTTCTCTCTACTATTATTATCATTGGCATTCAATATGTTAGGCATCAACAGGGCACCATCCTAGGATCTGACGGCCATTTCTGCATTGAAGGTTTGAGAGGACATGTTGTGCTGCATAAAAATAACCTCATAGCGACCTTTCGAGAACGCGCGCTCGGCGTCGGTTGAGGTGGCTGTGTATCAAACGGATGAGTATTGTGTGTAATGAAACATCTCGATGCTGTACTTACCTGGTGTGGATAAAAAATCCGACCCTATTCTTGACAGCTTGGGACAGGGATTGACAGTCAGAGCATTGGATGGATGGGGAGGAGAGGATGTATTTACATGGATATTGATACTAGAGGTGTGGTCATCAAGTCCTGCAAACCATCTTAGAGACAGTATCCGTCAGTTTGGTTTGGTAACCGGACCCACGCCAACCGTACTGGTCCCTAGAACGAGGTTCAAAAATGTGCGTGTCGGCTAATGCCGAGTTGCCTTAGCGAGAACGATAACGAAAAACATAGTGCATAAAAAATGAAAACTGAGCACAAGCTTGCATTCCAACATATGGATATCCTATCAATGGCTCCCTGCTGTCGTCAAATTGGACAGTGTACTACCCAGGGTCAAACGAGGCCACCATTCCCGGGAGTGTCCCAGCAGAAGTCCAACTGTTTTGTGGGTCTTGGATTAGTGATGAAGATACTTCTGATAATAAGTGCTCTCGTCCCGATGTTATTCCTACATGTCATTGCAGTCCTATGTCGGGACGTATGGTGGGGATGTTGGAAAATCGACGACAACGGTACGACACCTGCGCGCGCAGCGCGCTTGTCCAGGTCAAGAACAGCCAGACGTGGGCGGGGAAAACGCTATGGTATATAACTAATGACCCTGCAGCTGCGCTCGTTCGCGCTCACTCGCAATCCCGACAGCTCCCCGATTTCCAAATTCAAACGGGGGATTGGGCGTAAGTGTGCAGAATTTGTTGCGTGTTTGTTTTCTGAAGATTTGATAATTGATATGGTTGTACGTGTGAGCTAACAGGGCGTAGAGAGCCACTGTTGAGGCCACCTATTAGAGCACGTTAGCTAGTACTGCGCAAGTGGACTCAGACGTTCTTGCAATAGTACAAACGTATTTTGAACATCGATTACTCACCTTCCAGAACAAGTCGATATGTGTTCAGAGACGAATTCCGACTTTCTATAATATCCGATAAGACAACAGAGGTTGCAAAACAGACATAATAGACATAATGCAAATGTTAAGCAAATTTTCGGCACGTCTCACTCTCGTGCTACACTAATCTCCTCCATAGGTTGGAGATATCAGGCCCCATCGTCAGCCCGAGAAGCTGCGTTCAAGCGACAGACAGGCGCTGCAATGAGTTGAGGTAGTCGATCCGCAATGGATTCTTCTCTGTCTCCTCGCTGCGGTTGTATGGCGTCCACTTGGGCTCATCCTATTTAGCACCAGATATAGGTCATTATTGGGCGGAAGTTAAGATGAACATTCGATAAACCTTGAAGAGGCGCATAGCACGGATCTGGTCTTGCTCGTCGAGCGTGAAGCGATGGTAGATGCCGGCCGGGACGACAAGCAGGTCTCCAGGCAGGATGTGCATACGGATCCAGGCATCAGTGGGGTGCTCTACGAAACGATTTAAGAGTTAAGGTGATTTAGAACAGAAAGTGTATGAGATTGCAAGATATGAATACGGCAGGCGATCGCGCACTTACCACGCACATCAAAGAAGCCGCCGCCTGAGATGATGTATCTGATCTCCTCATCCTCGTGTATATGTCTATTAATGACGAATCCGAATATCAGACGGCAACGTTGACAAAAAAAGGTGTGAGCTTGACAGACTCTCGGAAGAAGGCTGTCAGCCTCTCCTCGTAGGCATCGCCGAGGCCCTCCTTCGAGATATTGATCACGTCCCGGTTCTTGTACGAACGCTCGCGTGCGATGGCGTTGATTTGCTCCTCCCAGTCGTCACCCTGGATTACCCAGTGCAGAACGTTCAGTTTTTTCAAATACTCCTTGGACACTGACTTCAACGAGTCGTGAGGCAGACGCTGGTCGCCAGGGAGGTTATCATAGTAGTATGCGTGCATATTGTCAGATCTGAAGGTGTTGAGTTGAAGGTGTCGGGTTGAAGCAGCGGTGACCCTATAAAAACCAAGACCGATCGGCTGACTACGCCAGAGGCATATGACTGGCTGAGGGCAGCTGTTTCACTATGCTCTACCATCAATTACCCCGCCGGGATCCCATAGCGTTTTACTCGTCATCTGGGCACAGCCTGCTCAGTGCCGTCATTGTGTTCTCTGCCGGCACGAAGCCGCTCTATTGATTACAACCATCGTGCAATCACCGTGCAATCACCGTGCAATCATCAAATTTAACCCCCACCATGCTATACAATTCAAACTATATCGGTTGCTATGTATTCAGAGACTCCGTCGCTGATACTGCAGTAATACATTATAATAATCAAGACAACACTTTAGCTGGCCACTACGCAACGGTCGTAATTTCCATCCTGGTTCGCACCCCACCACTGTGGGAATAGATGCGATTTTCCAGAAGCGCCCTGCACGGCAAACGATAGAATGAACACCATGACCTGGGTTCCACCGTCCAAAGCTGGAAGGATACAGAGTTAGATTGCACTCAGTATTCCAGAGCACACAACACACCTGCACCCAAAATGTAGTTGTACTTCGCGAACCACTTCGGGTAGCGTGTGCGCAGGTACCACTGCGAGACCCAGGCAATGGCAAAATACGACGTGATCGAGGAATTAATACCAACGCAGAGCCAGCCGATGTAGTATCTGTGAGAGGCCGGACAATGAGTCTCTCGTTATAGGAAAGTGGGCGGACGAAAGGTCTTACGCAATAACGGGAGTGTAAAGGTAGTCCATGCGCAGCTTCGGGAAGTAGCGGTGAACAAGCCAGAATGGTAGGGGGGTAGCAAGGCCAACGATGTATGCCCAAGCAACCCATTGGTAACGTGTGCTATTGGCAAAAAGCTCGTGGCTCAGGCCTCCCCAGGCGATGGCCTGAGAATTGTACTGCTGGGGCTGCTGCCCAGACCAGATATTGGTGCCCTGTACGGACAGCAGGATATCACGCTGGTTATCGATGATACTGTTCATCAGCACTAGCGCAAAGGATTAGACATGCTCAGGACGGCGTCGAGATCCACAGCAGCATACCGAAGTTCAAGACACATCCCAACAAGGTCCCCATGATCTGTGCGGTAAATGCCGCACGAGGTGGGAGCTTGGTGTCTAAAGCGATGTATCATTAGCCAAGAAACTCGTCCTTGCTTGATAATGACGTACACTGAGCAATCTTCAGGTCGCGCAAGAGTAGCTGTGCTTGAATTACTGAGTCTAAGGGATTGGTTGATTAGCTGTTGAGCCCACGGAATCGTGTAAGGAGACCTACTGTAGCCGAATAGCACGAAGTACATGTTGGCCATTGGCTTTCCGGGGTGGACGAACCCACCGATCATTTGTACAAACGGCTGGATAATGAACTGCAAGCCTGTCATCGCATACAGGGAACCAAAGAATAGAATGGAGACTATGGCGATCAAGATGGATATGAGGAAACCCCACCTGTAAACTAGGCGTGAGTGGCACACATTCGTAGGGGAAAGTGAACTGAACACACCATGGCAGCGTGGAGTTGGTCTGGTAAATGAGAACCAGGGCCGTGACGATTGAGGCGAAGAGAGTGACAATATACCAGCTATTGGGCGCATCGGGATACTGGGTCATGCATGTTAGCAGCAGTATTTGACCAAGGCGAAGAGTCAATTACCTTGAGCATCTGACGGTAGTGGGGATCAAGGTCAACGTCCTGGCTAATATCCTCCCGCCGTCCATCGTCCCGCCAGAACTTCCAGTCAAACTCTCTCCACATTCTCTTGAGGTTGCTGGGTGTGGCCCAGTTCCATGCCGAGCAAAGGTCGTTGAAATTCCAGATCAATAGGTGCGTGAAAGTCGCCCCCAGGCCCAAGTTCGAGGTTAACAGATACACAATCCAAGTACCAGCATAGAAGGGTAAGCCCTGTTCGGCGAGCAGTGTCTTGTCCACTTCGAAGTTCTCATTCAGAATAAGCAGTTGGTCGTACACGGTTCCGTTCTCGTAAAACAGTGTTTGCGAAAGCTGCATGGAACAATTCGTCAGCGGGGTTCTGAATAAACGGGAGAGACGCACGAAGGGGAAGTTCTTCGCGTTCCAGATGTTGTTGTAATATACAGCCACAAAGACGACCCTAGAGAAATCAACACATGAGTTCTACTAAAAGCGCTCTCATACGCATTTGAATACGCACATGCATAAAATGTAGCCAACCAGATTAGAAAACTTATTATCTGATAGTCAGCGAATGTCCGCAGAGACAAAGACGCAGTCATCCCCACCTGTGCACGTAAGGGAATGGCCATCGGGTTGTAACTTCCACCAATGTACTGCCAGTCAAAGCAGATGGATAGTAAACCCAATCCCTCGTTACCATTGCTTCCACCGAAAATACGAGTGAAGTCAGGAGACTTGGGGTTGGCCAAGCAGAAGATGGAGAACCCGGTGAGGAGGGGGAAAATCCACTCTGGGAACATCTCCCAGACAAAGATACTAAGTATTACGTGAGCTTCGTGCATGGGGCATCGGGAAGAAAACAATCAGGACGCACACTCCGAAGACGATGTAGAACAATCGCAGCTTCTTTTTGGGAGATTGCCCATTCTTGTAGAAAGCGTCGAACATGGAGATCAAAGGGAGAAGACCAGGGTATAACATTTTCGTGGGGTATAGCAAGATAGCTAGGCAAAAAAATCAACGAGAGTTGTGTGCAAAGTATTCAATGACGCTTACGGCGCATTAACCCTCCAATACCATAGCCGACAAGCTGACTGGAGAAGAGCAGGAAGATCGACGCCAACGGATTGGGGTTAATGTGATAGTATAGACGCTGGACAGCCAAGACTTCCGTGCCCAACGCTGAGTTTGCGGCTGCGCTGGACATGATCACTATGAACGCATTCTCCTTCTTGTTAAATGGGCCCTATACAAGAGTGGTGAACATTCAACCTTGACGAATACTAGATGATTGGCTAACCGGGTTCAGATAACGGAACCAGCCACGGCGCGGAATCACCGATTCCATGAAAATACCAAGCACATACGATACTATGGCCAGGAACATGGTCGACACCAACACGGTTTGCTGTGAATAACGTTTGTTAGATAGACTGATGGGCCGGGTCGCTGACTGTGACTTACCGGCTTGAAGTAGTAGATCTCCGCTGGATACATTCGCAGAATGAGACACACTGCTTGTATCTATCGCGTAAGCATTGTAACTCACCGAGCACACCACCAAAGCACGACAGGCCAAGACCGAGGAAAAAGGCACGGAAGGTCCAGGGGCTGAGCGACGGGTCATCGTCGACACTGATAATGTGTGTAACTAGGTCGCGGTCGTTGTCCAACACGTCAGAGGAGGTGGACGACGACGTCTCGACGTCGGACTTGACGTAGGCAACCTTCTCATCAGACGAATACCGCTCGGTCTTGGTATCTCGCTCGGCGGTCAAGGCTGGAGCGTCCATGGTGGAGGCAGAACTGGGGATAGAAGAACACCAAGTTCGTCGGGGACGGCAGCATATCTCTGAGGACTATATAGCCTGAAGGGAACCACACGCTGCCATGTGCCGCATCGACTGATAAGCTTCTTCTCCCCACAACGTCTATTCTTGGAACGTCATCCTGGGGACACGACGGCGACAACGGGCACACGATATCAACTCTCCTGGACGAAATGATCGGGACTCGAATCAAGATTCGAGATAGTAGAGCTGCTCCACTGCCATCCACTTGCTCTATCAATCTAAAATAAAATGGTCGTGGGTATTCAGCCAGCACAAGGATCAATTACTCACCTCGCGTTCTAAATCGCCTCAGGTGTCTCTTGTTTGTATGGGATACAACCATATGACAACCGGTGCGACGTCTCCATTCTGTCCCTAGGGGCCGGCTTGCTTGATGTTGACATCCGGAACTTACGAGTGGGATTAGAAGACAGCACATCCTGGCCGGGACGCGTTTCGCCGACCTGACAGCTGCAGGCAGCTAGACTCACCAATGGGTGCAGGGGGTCATTGACAGCGTTCTTCGAGACCATGAGGTACCATGTGACAGCTCGCGAGCGTAGCTCCCCACTACTACAGCAAGTTACCGAGAAATGCTATTGTCTTCAGATGAGAGAATCAGAGGGTCAAAGTCGACGTTTGGGATTGTCTGAGACCGATTGACGACCGACAGGTTCAAAAGTCATGGACATCCTGCAATGGATGGGTAAGAAATCGCGCTTGATGTCGTCTGCCTTTTCTTGGGCGTGGATGAGTTTGACCCGAAATATCACATCCGTCACCGGCATCCGGGTGTATGGTCGAAGCTCTCCTAGAAATGTCACACGTCACAACGTGTGAACTCTCCGCTTTCAAAATAGACCGACATCCGTGACGATTGCAGATCGCAGATCTTAGCTGCGCGAACTGCTGCCGACTTTTTCTTTTTCGTCCCTCCTTATCTATTCGTTGCCTCCATGGGCCGGACGCGTGCGCCCAAAGGTGGCAAGAAGATACCCACCGATAAACGCGCAGTAGCAGAGAGCAAGAAGAGAAATGATAAACGAAAGAGCAAGGGAGGAGGCAAGCTGGATGCGTTGAAACAGGAGTTGCTTGCGCTGGGCGGCAGCGCGGAGGATTATGAGCTCATCAAGGATGTAGACGATGAGCAGGCTGTCATGGGAGATGTGAGTCAAAAGTACTGGTGAATGAGCTGCCGGTCAAAGTTAATTCCATGGGGTAATGTGCAGGCGAGACTCTCGAAGGACGTCTCTAAGCTCCTTAGAGAACTCAATGATAATTCAAACTCACAACCAGAACCTGCAACCAACTCCAAAAAAAACAAAAAGGACAAGAAGATTAACGCAGGACCAGCCGAGTCGGGACAGGCCATGTCCAAGGGCCCCAAGAAACCTGCATTTCGGGAACCGGAAGAGAAACCAAGTGCGGAGGCAAGCTCCTCCAAGCCTCCTCCTTTCGACGTTCCAAAGGTGCCGAAGCATGCGAAACTTCTCGTGTCTCCCGCTCCAGACTGGCATGCCGTCGTTCAGCCTCTCGCCCAGGCATCTGCTCCGACGCCTACCGCCACCCAGCTTAGTGCTCTCACGAACCGGGCGTCGACTCTGCACAGTACTGAGCTTGCACGATTCTCCTCAGGCCCTAACTCCGCCCTGCTTTCATCTGCGTCGGACCAGGCGTTCCTGAAAAATATCCTTGCATCAGGAACACTTAGCGATCGCCTTAGTGCACTCACACTCATGGCCCAGAGTTCGCCATTGCATAACTCACGCGCTCTAGAGGTGTTGAAAAACATGGCTGAGAAGGGGAAAGGTGGAGGCGCGAGCACCAAGGAAGGCGGCGCGGGCAAGGGAAGCGGGAGGGATGAGCGACTGAAGGCTGCTCGAGCAATCGTAGATTGGTGGGCTGGTGGAGGTGCCCCTAGCAGAAAGCTCAGGTGAGGGTTTTTCGTACGCTCATCCGGCCTCTCTGAAACAATCCTTTCGTGTTTATCTGGTATCTAACTTGCTTTTTGCGTAGATATTTCCGTGACCAGCCTCTCCTTCATCCGGCTGTCACTGACCAGCACCTTTTGTTATGGTACTTCGAAGACTGGTTGAAGAAATACTTCTTCTCATTCCTGCAAATTCTCGAGGTTTGTAATTCGATTCTGACGAGGTTCCAGAAAGTTGGTTTTGAGCTTGAAGTTTTGCAGGCTCTTTCGCTCGACACATTGCCGTATGTTCGAACCCAAGCCGTGACTCTCATATTCACGCTTCTCAAAGAGAAGCCAGAGCAGGAGCACAATCTGTTGCGTCTGCTGGTCAACAAGCTGGTAATCTATTCTATTCATAGTCTATGTTTGGTCATCTGAGTAGTTTTCCATCAGGGCGACACGGACAAGTCGATATGTTCTCGTGCTTCCTATCATATTCTCCAATTGTTGCAGGCACACCCAGTCATGAAGGTCATTGTGATTCGGGAAGTGACTGCGCTGATCATGCGACCAGCAGGCTCGATACCGTCCCTGTCTGCTGTCCAGCCAACCAGCAAGGCACCAGTTCATGCCAATCTCTCTTATCAGAAAAGTACCAGGAAGTTGGCGCCTGGGAAGAAGCCGCAAGAGAAGAGCACTTGGAACACTCATGCACGTTACTACGCAGCGATCACCTTCAACCAGATCGTGCTCAGCACCACCGACGAGGACCGTAAAGCGGCGCGCATCCTGATTGGTGTCTATTTCAATCTCTTTCGAGAGGTGATCGGTGAGCACAGCACCACCGACCAATCTGGAGTGGAAGTTGGGGATAGAGATGGAGACGTGTCGAAGACGAAGATAAGCAAAGGCACGAAGGGGACGGCGGCCGAGAGCGTTAAAGGCAACAAGACGGGCGACGGCGCTAAGTCAGATAAGGGCAAGGCGAAGGAGGTTCAGGGTGCCGCTGGTTTTGCGGAGGTCCAGGACGAAAACTCGCGGCTTGTAAGCGCAATTCTGACAGGCATTAACCGCGCGTTACCGTATGCCCGTATCGACAACAGTGATGCTGAGTACGTGTCAATGCTGGTGCCAGCATTCGTTTCACACATGCTAACTTCCCAACGTCGCATAGATTTCAGCGCCACATCGACACGCTCTTCCTCATCACCCATACGTCGACCTTTAATATCACCCTTCAAGCATTGACGCTCGTCCAACATATCGTCGCATCGTTTCCTTTGCAGTCTACAGATCCGTCGCCATCATCTACCTCCACCGCTGTGGCCTCTCGGTACTTCCGTACCTTGTATGCATCGCTCCTGGATTCCCGGCTGTACAATTCATCTAAACAGGCTATGTATCTAAATCTGCTATTTAAGAGCCTCAAGCACGACCGGGAAGAAGAACGTGTGAAGGCCTTCGTGAAACGCTTTTGCCAGGTGTTATCCGGAGGCTTTGGGGGGACGGAGTTTGTTGCTGGGGGATTGTGGCTCCTAGGGGAGGTAATTATTGTACATGCACGTTCAGCCCAGCCTGTTAGCTTACCTTTCTACAGCTATTCAATTCTACGCCAGGGCTGAGGGACTTAATCAAGAAGCCTCAAGCTTCTTCAGCATCAGACAGTCCCCGAGACGAGTATGACGCTCGGAAACGAGAACCCCAGTTCGCACACGCGTCACAATCATGTTTGTGGGAACTTGTGCGTACATCGATCAAGTTGCAGAATTGATGCTGATTGTGATGGGATCTTCTGTGCAGACGCTCCTCGTGCACCATCATCACCCAACCATATCGCTCTTGGCTCGCCAGCTTTTGAGTCTCCAGCCCCTCACATCCAGCCCAGATTTATCGCTCCACACATTGGCACACTTCCTAGATCGATTTGTGTACAAAAATCCGAAGAAGCTGAAACCAAAGGGCTCGAGTGTCATGCAGCCCGTTGCAGCACTTGATGGCGACGGCGTGCGAAAAATGAGAGGCGAGGTCCAGGAGCGTCCGGTGAACGAGGAGAACTGGTGGAAGAGAAGCGAAGGAAGCATTCCTGCTGACCAGGTCTGTCAATACCAGTCCCCTTTCGTCTGGATGCGGCATTGATCCTTCTCGTCGCAGTTATTCTTCCATAAGTACTTCTCGCAGAAGCACGAGAAGGAGCAGGCCAAGGCTGCAAAGCTAGAGAAGCGGAAACAGAAACGCACTGGTTCTGATGCGGAGTCCGTAACTGACTTCGATGACCCTGAGGAAAGAGGAAATGGTGACGATGACAGTCAAGACGAGGAAAGCGACGGTGACGAAGCGGAGATCTGGAAGGTGAGCGAATCCCTATGGGCGCCTCTTCGCTGCGAGATCTGAAGAACTCTGACATAGGCGATGAAAGCCACGATGCCCAAGGTTGATGACGAGCTCGTCGACGACAGCGACGATGGCATGCCTTCTGATTACGATAGCAGCAGTGATTCACAGTCGGAGCCAGGCATTAGCGTGTCAGATCTGGAGCAGGAAGAAGGCACGGTTAGCATTTTAGACGCTGGAGACGACAAAAACGGCAGTGATGATGACATCGAAAACGAAGATGACAATGGAGATGAGCTGTCTCTCGCAGAAGCCTCCGATGCCGATGACCTGGTCGATCTTGATGCTGATATCCCCGGTGGCCTCGTCGAACATGATGGATCAAACGCTGGGAGTGACGACGAGTGGGCAGGCTTTGGAGTCCCAGTCGGTGGCAAGAGAAAGAAAAAGAACGTTGACGTCGAGAAGCGGAAGCGCAAGAAACTTAGGTCCCTCCCGACGTTCGCCAGCTACGATGACTATGCGAAGCTGATCGAGGATGGGCCGGAGGACAACGTGTAGTCGTACCCCTGCCGTCCTATTCACCAGGCAAAAAGTGAACATAATTACATTCACCATCCACGCCGTTGAGTCTGAATCCACAGGAGTGGATCTACTATATACCGGCGTTTAAACTGGGTTAAATAAAGGTCATTTTCCATGTCTTCTATAACAACTTGAAACGATGATCTGTGCAACAAGCAGCCGGTCGCAACGTGCAAATGCAACCGTGAAGTTAATTCGTGCGCTATACCTTGCCTTTGATGATATCCTACACCTCTAGGGATCCAGACCGATAAGTCTCAACATGGTAAAATAAGAATTTATTATACGTTGCCCCACTGCCCTGCATGTGCAGGAGTCTCCGGTTGTTGACTCGCTGATATTCAATGCTGTCGGATCATGCGCTATGATGCTCTTCCATCTGAATGGGTCAGAATGGCGACTTCGCGTCAGCAATGACGGACTCATGTTCTCACTCTAACCCAGGTGCATGGAACGGAGAACATCCACATCACTGACCTGTCCGCCGTACAACTTGATTTCCTCACTCCATCTCATCCTCAGCGAACGTAATTCCACATTATCTAATATTTACTTCATGACTCGTTAACAGGTAGCCACGGCATATTCAATCCCCCGAGCAAGAAATTTTCTCTCTGTGGATCTGCTTCCTGATATGACGGAACAGCTTCCGAGACCAAGCATGATCAGACAGTGATTGGACACGCGACAATGTACAGGGTAAGATGGCGGAGAAGGTACCAGAACCTTAATGACTTCCAACTAAGGTCCATCGTATCTTATCTATCGAATTAAGATCCTGTGCTGTCCATCGTCTGGCTGGCCTGCTCTTCTCGAACAGGGATGATATGGTCGACGTTGGGAAGTACCGAACGCAACTGCAGCATACCGTAGACAGTAGTCCCAAGCGCGAAAATCATATCCATCCTTGCTATTCGTGCATCGGCATAACCGTTGGAAATTTTGTAAATAATGACAGAATACAAAACCAAGCACAAACTCATTATGTTTGCCTGCATCATCAGGGTTCCGAAGTGAATCCACGGTTTGATATATCTCTGATCCCTTAACCTCTATTGACCTCTGTAATATCATGTGGGTAAGTAGTCGTGGATATTTGCGTGTTGATTTACTCAATTGCAATACGCACTTGTATTTTAGTCCCCACTCCAAGATGTGCATCTTAGTTTGGATCCAGCTCGTGCCAGGGACCGGAAAGCGCTGTCATCAATCCCAGACAACTCAAAAACCTACGAGAAGGATCCTGGATCAGCATGAACAGCCAGTTAGTGGCTCTCCGTGATTATCCTCAACATCAACAACTTATGGTACTAACGGTGATGGGTGGATCAAGTTCAGTGCCGTATCAAGGCTGCATAGAGGCCAGCAACTCGAGCTATATGGAACCATTACAGTACCTAAAGCTTAGTGGATAATGTTCAGGACTGAATGGGAAGATGTCTCGGATACGTGCAAGCCGGAACCTGTGAGCTGTAGCCATAAAATGCATAATTGTCATAGGTCAGTGGATCACAGACAATAACGTGAAGCATACGACAGCATAGAGCAAGCAGTAGAGGTGCATGTGCAATAAAATACATGTCAAGACACAAAGTGGACGACTTGATGACGTTGTTCGCATGGATGGATAATTAGAAGATCAATAGAAAAATAATGCAACACACAAAAGCAAGATTGAAGGCTAGGTAAAGACACATCCAGATATCGGATAAAAAATATCGGGTAAAAAATTACAGCCTTCAACTCATCCTTGTTACCTAACCATGAACCCGATAAGACACCATAAACTTGGCACTTTCAAAGAAAGGCACATCTAGATGATGCAGTGTTAGGTACCGAACAAAATATATGCAGTCGATACTGACCATGGCGATACACGAGTTATCAATAACACATGGAGGTACAGATACGCATGAAATGGGACAGATAGATCTGGGCTGGTTTGCCGTGTATAGGGCTGTAGATGCGGATAGCGGACAAGCGGGTCCCAAAATCAAGTCGATATCGTGGTGCAGGCAGACGTGCCCTAAAGACGGGTTCGAAGCTGACACCGATATAAGAAAAAAAGTCGTGGCACCCGCGTGTAGGAGGCGTGAATCTCGTACGGCCTATATCTAGCGCTTACTGCAAGAGGCCAAGTGTGAGTTGTCCATCAAGAGTCTGGCATTGCGCAATTCACGCACGTCCTATGGGCTGCACCACTGCTGGCTACGCCGCGGCCCTCTTCAGGTGGCCCCTTTCCAAGCTGCCCTCAGCGCGTCTCTTACACGCTTCGCAGACACGGCCTCGTCTCTCGGTATTCCGCGACACCATCCAGTCAAATCCACACCAATCGTCCGGCACACTACTCGAACCGCTGCTGCTGCTGCCGCTGGTACTGGCGGAATCCTCCATGTCAGGATAACGCGCGCCCACACGCTCTCCGAGCTCCCGCAGCAGAGAGCGCAAGCCGTCATAGTCAGGTATGTCGCCGAAATTAAGCGAGCGCGCATAGTCATGCAGCACGCTGAACTCTCGTGGTAGACCATGTGTAAGTGTCGCCTGGGCAGCAACTTTCGCGTCACGAATGAGGTCCCAGGTGCCTGTAATCGTGGTAGACTTCAGCTTCCGCCACGGTAGAGTACCCCGGAGGAAGTAGATGAGCATGTATGAAAGGGACTCCAGATCGTCGCGTGGAGAGCATTCTAAAGACGATGACGTGAAGAAGTTGGTCGACGGACAAAAGATGAAAGAAGATAGTGAGGCGCACCAATGCCAAGGTGAGTATTTATAGAGGCGAACAGCGAAGTGCCAACTCCATGATGAGCATCCTGGCGATAACGAATGTGTGCCCCCGAACGTGTGTCGCGGTATTTCTTCGCGAGGCCAAAATCGATGACGTTCACGAGGTGTGACGAGCGATGAGTGCCCATAACGAAGTTGGCGGGTTTGATGTCGCGATGGACAAGGTCGTGCGAGTGGATGAACTCAATGCGCGATATCTAAGACGCGTCGTGAGCAGCACAACTCAGGAAATCCCATACCAAGGCAACTGGGCGCCTCGGGCTCGCGCCAGAAGAGTAGAAATGAAGTTCTAAAAAAAAAAAAAGTTACTTACTAGCTGATCAGCAAGTAGGAGAACAGTTTTGAGCGAGAAATGTCTATTGCACATCTTGAAGAGGTCTTCGAGGGAAGGACCGAGGAGGTCGATGACCATAACATTATAGTCGCCTTGCTTTCCTGACCAGATGATCCAAGGCACGCCGGGGCCGCCCATAAGCGATTTGTAGATCTTGGACTCCTGCTTGAGAGGGCTATGCTTTGCGACTGCGGGTTCAATCTTGATAGCCACTTCTTTCCCTGCCACAGTGTGGACTCCATAAAAGACGGTGCCTACGAGCACATTCGGTTCGACAGGGATATCATGGGGGAACATGAGTGCGCACCACAGCCACCAATAGCAAGCTCCTCCTCGAGTCGGTATTTTCCAGCGAACGCGAAGTCCATTCTACAACACCTCAATGAGAAAGGAGAGAATTGCGCGTGGACCCTGAAAAATCCGAGGGGGGAAATATGAAGTGGGACACACTTGTTGTTGAAACGTAACCAAGTCTCCAGGAATGAGTTGAATCTGAGGGGAAATATAAGACGGAGACCGGTGGCATCCGAGTCGACGTCGCTCAAGGGGGGGAAAGAAATGACTGTCGAGGCAGCCTTGTCGTCAACCTTGAGTGGACCCTAACAGTGCCCGTTCCTTTCTTCTTATGTAATCATTCAACAATGATATCGAATTCATTTGGCTCAGCGGCAACAGTCCATCTGTCTGAGACATTTAGATTGGCGAGCGATCTGTCAATAGCCTGACGACGCTTTGGTGTATTGATTGACGGATTGGTTCACGAATTAACAAGCCCCACATTTTGCAATCGAAGTGCGGAGATGCCACCCTAGCCCCACTCCTAGAGAGAGCTATTGCACATGACATATACAGGTGAGATCAACCAACTTCGAATCCATGCGGTTACCATCGTAGCGGACTCTGCAGTGTGCACCATCGCAGTCATTGGACATGATACACACAGGAGTAACAGGTCCAAATACAGCATGTGTGCTACACGAGGCAACAGCAAACCTTCATGGACTCCAAGCAAGCAGCTGGTCACAGTATGCATCCGATCTTACTCCACGGAAACGGTGTTCTCTGCCCTCGCACCAATTCGCACGTTGGTGCATGGGAATCAGCTATATTATCTACTGTAGGTGGTAGCACGCACCCTATCTCCGACTTGGACATCTAATGCCGCTGATCTGTGCGGTGTGCCCCATGGGCACAGGCAAGGACTGCCTCCAACCCAGAACTTGTTTCAGCATAATTCGCATTGGCTGATGTCCACTTTCAGTTGCATCATCTCCTAGCTTGCGCAGCCGCGCTATTGTGGTTCTTGGAGCACGTCTTATTGCTAGCCCCCAACATCAGGCCAGTGGTTCCAAGTTGCTTGGTGTTCTGAGCCCAGTTACGCTAGAACCTTTAGTGCTTTATGATTCTAGACCTAAAACCCACATACACCTTGAAAAATCCCCGAACCAATTCTATTAGGCCCAGGTCCTTTCGAGAGCCACTGTGGATCTCACTTCCATCGCCCTTATTGTCTCCCTTCTCCCATATTTACTTCCTGTCACTTCCCTGAGTAGACAGGGCCCAAGATGTTCATAGGAAATGAACCTCCGAGTTGGTCCTGTAACATGCAACGGTCCTTTCATCTCAGCTCCATTCATCACTGAGTCGTCGTCAGTGTTCCTCGCTATTCGACACGTTCCTCTGCGATTTAGACTCTCAGCCAAGCAACCTCCCTGGCTCCCTACTCTGCCTCAGAATTGGAAGACCAACAATTCCCCATTTCCCCATTTTCCCCGACAGTCACATCTACATCAGTGACATAACAACCTAGGACCAACCGTCAGTTGTGTGTCCTATCACTAGCAGTGGCCGCATCCTTCCATATGTCGCGCCGTTTCTTCGAGCGTGTGGGCCTCTTCTTGGCGGATCAACCAAAGGTACATCCGCATGACGATCATCCGTGTTGATGTGACTAGTCCGTGCAGGGGATCGTCAACACCGTACAGACGACCTCCGTCCATGGTTGGTCCAGAGCACGCACTATGTCAGGCTCATTCATCTTCGCGTACGCGTTGAAGGCACTTTGCAGAGAATGCGTGTATAAAATGTAGGTCAGTTTATCATTAAGCTCCAGAATCACGACCTCGTCGCACTCCCTCATCTCCACAGGCCAGTTCTTCCTTCATTCACATACCATGCTCCACATGCACCGTCTTGTTACGTTCTCCCCGATCGTGCTTCCTGTTGCTGCGACCCTCAGCGTATGCATCTTCTTATTGGTCTCTAATATCATGACTCTCTTCATTTTGTCAATCTCAATGACGTACATCGTCACTCATTCATGATAAACATGATTGTAAGTCGTGACTACGGCTCGTGTACATCGCCCCTTGTGATCTCCAGCCCTTCGGTGGAAGTCAAAACGGGACGGCCACGCTTGAAATGCTTGCTTACAATGCGCAGCTGGAACTCGTAACCTTTTAGGCACTTTGTGCCCAGACCCTGCTCCGTCCTGCACATCAGTTAGTGGCATACTTTCGGTCGACCACCGCACTGCATCGGTCTACGGGACAGTAATGACCAAGGCCAGCACCCTGGCCACCACGGACAGGGACAGGGACAGGGATACCACCACGACAATGTTGACGCAGACCATGATGCAGCCCTTGACCTTGACAACCACCGTCACTGAGGCTGCAACAGTAACACTCACCACGGATGATGATTTTCAGGTCCTGAAGAATGTCTGTGCGTGTCTTCCAAGGCAATTCTTTCCACATCTGGAAGCTCACCTTGAGCACTTGCCGCTACTTTTTTTTCGAAATTTGAGTGAGGTGCCTTTCGAGTACTGCTGGCAGAGTCTGGTACGTTATTCAAACAATCTGATATTGGTCCTGATTCTTAACCATTCTATCTACACAGGACTAGGCTGTATCCATTGCTAGGACGACCTGCTTCCCACCTGAACCACCGGTCAACATCCCCGCTATATGTGCGGTCCCGATGGTGCTTGGGGTTTTGGGCAAGTGAAACTTCCGGTACAGATCTATATTTGTTAACGTATCGCGCCCGAATGTTTTTAACAGTCAGCGGCTAGCTAGTGCCTTACATAGAATTAGGAAGAGACACTGTCGCCCACTATGACGTGACGGCAATTCGTGGCTGGATCAAATCGATGGCGGTCTTCTGTAGACATGTTTAACATGGAGAGGCACCGACTTCCACGGGGGTAACTGTAGTCAGTGCGGTTACGCAGTAACTTGGATCACCAAACTTTACTTGCCTTTTTGGGATTTCGTGACTTCCTAGACCACTAATTACCAGGATTCAGCAGACACGATGCTGTACTTTCCCAGACAACTCTGTGTCTACAAGCCCGCTGCCCAGGCGGGGATTTGCGATCCTTCAGCCATTGGTAAGTCATGTTATTGATGCATGTCGATCGAGGCTTGATCACGTTGTAACAACATGAGAGAACCTCACGGCTGCTAGTGCCAGTGCATGCATCGGTACAGCGTAGATATGAATATGTATCTGTATGTGGCTAGACACCGACTGAATGACCCAGTTAATGGTACTCAGCACTCCTACTCTTAAGTCAAAGTTGCCGCCCTTACAGTATAGCTTGCCTAGATCGAATACTTCGTAGCAAGTCTTGGATATGATCTAGTATCCCTACGGCACGCTAGCAAGGATTTACTGTCTCGATGAAAGCCCGAAAGATTGAACAGGCTTTGTCAGACCATCAAGTAAGATAGGGCTCAAGCACTTTGGGTGAACGTCACATGGCGTGACGTTGGTGTGACATGCCAGCAGTGATTGATCTGAAATACCATTAATGTATCTACTTATTCCCAACACAGTCAAATAAAATTCTGTGTCGACTAGCATAACCATTCGCAACAAACGATCCGCCCCTGAATTTTGTGAAAGTGACCGGTTGCAAAGCTATCTTCCACGCAAAGGGAACTTGATGCAGCCTCTGGCACAGAGATATAAGCACTTAAAATCTATCTTATTCATTGCTCTATGTAGCAAAAATTTGAACGCAAAGATCATTATAAACCACTGTTACGTGTGATTTATCCGTGCCTGAATTTAGATATTTTTCCTCAAAGCAGAGAAACGAGTCGTTTACAGCCTATTCAGAAAACCTTGTCATGTGAACTTTTTTTTCTGAGTCCTCGGCCGATAATGCCAAATACGGGCATGTGTATATATCTGTTCATTGCCACAGCTGCCCCAAGCCCGCGTCATCCGTCCGTTCATATTGCTTACCTGTCCACTCGTTCGCCTTTCTTTAATCCATGCCTCGTCGTGTCACAACCACACCACTACCATATGAGCCTGACCCGCCATCCGTTTCCACAGAAAATACAGACTTGTGGGGTTGTGGCAAAGAGCAAATATATACAAACTCCCGTATTTGGCATTAGCGACTGAGGACCCGAAAAAAAAAAGTTCACATGACAAGGTTTTCTGAATGCTGTAACAAAAGAAAGTTCGAAACTGTACAGAACTGTCAAATCCGCAGCATGCGGCTGAAAATAAATAACAGCTTACGGTAACAAATATGTGCATACGTACATGCGGCGGTTCGCTATTCCAACATGTCTATCTTTGATGCCTGATGGAGTTGTAGGCTAAGAACGCTCCCACCAATTAGCCCTCAATCAAAGAGGCAATGTTTGAAGTTTCCGTACTGATTTCTGCAGCATGCTCACAACTTTTGACCCATGCTGAGCCGGTATATTACAGCCGCTGTATCACCGTAACACAGAGACGAACAGCGCGCATGCACTGTAAAAACGGGAGGTGATAGAACCCGTCGCAGCATGGTACAACACTGGCAAAGCCAGGGTGGCATATCCCCTGGCATGATCACTAGTCCTATCTGCCATTATGCGCCATCATTCAATTCTGCCGCAATTCCTCCTAGCCCCCAGAGGTATCATAGTCAGTCGCCGTGTTCGTCAGTTTGGTGTTGTCTTTTATGGAAATAAACAAAGTGTCGGTCTCGGAACGAAGACATCGAAAGATGATCAAGCATAATGAGACATACGCCACGGTGATACGCAGATGTCCGCAGTCCTTGACGTCAGGCGTAGTACAGGGCAATTAATTCACCAGATGAACAGACACTCTTCGTACATCGAGCAGACAGCCATGCAGTAATAATGGAGTGCGAGTCAGAAGGCAACCTTCATGTGGGCCGTATGTATAACTAGATCGGTTTGATCTTAAAGTGAAGCGAGATGAGAGAGAAAATGAGACACTGGTCCAAGCAGGTTCAGGGGTTTGATGGACTACGACAACAATAGGCCGACAAACCTTCAAGTCCTGCACCAAGTAATAGAATACGCGGAGACCTTCTGGGTCCTCGCTATCCTGGATGTCCACCAGAGAGCCAATCTTAGCCGTCTGAAAGAACCCATAAATTACAATCGCAGCAATTCTATAATAGCGGTCAAGGCGCATACCTCGAATGCAATATGGTCATTTCCTAGCCGAACCTCAAGCTCCTGTTTACCCACAATATTCTTTTTTGGCCAGTTCGTATCGTCTTCTCTGCATCACGGGATAAACCTTCAAAGTTAGTACCAAGGCAAACAATGCAACGTACTTTATAATTTCACTCTGTTCAACTATCCGCTTAAGTTCTTTTACCACCAATGGGCCAACCCACACTGAAAGTTGACAGAAGTCGCGTAAGTTACCCGTTCCTGTGCGAGTACAAACCGCGCAGGATTACACCGCGAACAGCCACAGCATCAGACGCACTTTCTTTGCGGATCAATGAATCGTTACGGTAATTGGAGTTGTTTGCATATCGAAGACGTCCATGAGAGTACTCAAACTCAAGGAACTCATGGCCGTGCTTGCCAGAATGGCCGGTACTATGGCCGGTTGGGTAAGTGGCGAACGTGGATTCCATGAAAGACACAAACATACTAGTATCTGTAGATGCGTATGTGAGTGTTTACTTGCTAGACAGATAATAAGTAGCTACCTCAGGTAAAACGGGTCCTTGTCGTAAGACACCATGGAGTTGAACGTGAGTGCAGATGGAAGGACTTGAAACTCGCGAAACGCGCCGTGGCTTAGAGTATGTAATCGGCAACTTCCGGATTGTCCATGCCATTAAAATTGACGCTTGTACATGGCATTGTGTCTCCAGATTCCCTCATATTGAGCCATCCCAACAGGTAGAGCCTTACTCTTCGAGCGAGGAACAGCATATGTGAAAGGCAGTAGGAATTTTCAAGGTACGAGGCGTTACGACGGCCTGATTGTGTATATATCACCAGTGTCTAAGTAAAAGGATCACGCATTATGCTCAGCTTGTCGAGCAGCACCCTCCTTCCCGGCTTTCATCTCTTCTGCTACAATCTGTTTCCCTAACGATTTGACCTTCTCTCCGCTCGATACAGCACTCAGTCGCATCTGCTGCACGACGCTCTCAAGATGCTTCTTACCAACACTAATTGGCATACGGTGCCACCGTGTTATCCGCAAACCAACTCCTGGCATGACATGCCGCTCGAGGTATTTAACCCAGCGGTCAATGACCTCGGAGTCCGCGTCAAATGCCTTGATTGCACGCTTGTGTACTGTCCGCTCAAAGTTCTCCTGCGACTTCTTGTGTATAAAGGGGCTTCGAGGGACTGTCCACAGCGAGCGCTGCGTTGGCAGCATCGCCACACCTGTAACAGGGATGCCTAACGAAGCCGCAGCATGCGATGCGAAGTGTGCGAAGAGCGCAAGGAGAGTTGGATGGAAGGAACGGAAGTGGATGGAGGCAACCGGAATACCATGAGTTGGCACGTGTCTGTAGGGAACGAGACTCCCGCGACCATGGACGATCGTCGTGTGGTACTTGTGCTCTTCCGGATCAGGGACAATTCTACGGATAGGTCGAGCAACTTTGACACGCCGAGCAGGGTCCTGGGCAACACTATTTGGTGCGCTACGTCGAATGGCGAGATAAATTTGATGAACACCATTGGTTTCCGACGATAAGACATACCTATTGCCTCTGGGAACTACATTGGCCTCGATTGCCGTCGATTCTGTTGCATTCAGAATACTGAGAGACGTTAACGTGTCTAAGCGAATATAGAATGAATAGGTGCATACAGAGGTTTCGGTGACTCTGCATTCTTCGAAGTAGATACCGCATCCTTTGATACTGGCTGTGCGAGTGAGTTTCTACCGGATTCACACGTCAGCAAGAAGCAACACACTTCAGAGTTGTGACACACGGAAGCTCTGCAGCAGTCTTGGTCTCCAATATTTTATATCCGGGTTCTGCAGCGGACTGAGGATTTGACTCAGGACACTGTCGAGGCCTGTATGACTAAAAATCAGGGCGAATAGCCTGTGGTATATCAGATTTTTTGACATACGCAGTGGTTGTGGTGCTGTTGTTCATCCGCGTCCATTTCGTCCCAATCTGCTGGACGGCATGTAGACTGCGTGGAACTCGTACCCGAATGGTGCTAGCGAGCATATTTTGAAACAGTAGACGGTGTAACAATAGGGAAAGACTGACGGCCGCGGAGGATGAAGCAAATAGTTACCCAATGTGTGCAGACATTGGGCAGTATGACCAAAACGGAACATACACTAGATCACGTGAGGAGCGCCTTTACTACGCGCACTGTAGTAGCGCGTCGAAAGTGCATCGATGCCTGCAACGACGCCTCCTGAGATAGATGCACTTTATTCACAGCTCATCAAACGTCTCTCGGAAACCGGAGAATGGGATAGGTGAGCACCAGATGATTAGCAACACATCGTAGCTCTGATGTTGCATCTGTTGGCTGATTGCATCTGGTCACAGAATCAGTCTCCTGTTAAGTTACAGGCTTAACGATGAAGGGTGGACGGATAATATTCATGGAAAAGCCAGAGGTGTCCTCGTCTAATCCTTCTGATAAAAGTTGGTGAACTGAACTCCACTTCAAACTGGGCACAGAGTACGCTCTGACAATGGAACCACCCTCGTTCAGGAAGCTGCTAGAGCATATCAACAACAGTGCGCATGGTAAACACATTTCCTATGACCCAGAATGAAGTTTGACAAAACTTGCAGCATCTGTGCCGGAGGACGTCCGGCGCGAAATACTGGTCATTATCCGTCAGTATCTGGAGAAGCAGTTCGACAATTAGTAACCATCAGTCACCGCCCGTGACCGTTGCTCCCGAAATCCAGGTTTGTATTCATATCATACGTAGTCATCAGCAATGCTTGTCAGGCATAGTTCGGCTCACTGGTCCACCGTCAATGGTCTGCATATATCAATACGATGACTGCCCTAATTCGTAGATGTTCTCTTCCGACTCAAAACGGATGCGCGCGTATGATTTTGCCGTAATGAGAATACCGATGGAGTCTAAGTCACAGGATACTATAGGTTTGGATTCGGACGAGTGTATAAATCCACCACTGGCAATAACATAAAGAATAACTGAAGAAAGGATGCAGCAGATGCACATGGAGCGGTAAAACATGACAAAACTAAAATAACAACAAAGAGACTTTATGCGGAGTCCATAACTGATGAAGTGCTATGATGAATCGCGATAATGGGAGAAGGTCCATGAACGACAATCCGGTGAGTGCTACAATTTACAATTCACAAAACGCATCATGAACGAAATGTGGGCCACAAGACTAGTTTTCAATGTGCCGCATAGCTGTTTCGAAAACATCATCTTCGATGTATACAGATTTCTCGCCCAGAATTCGGGAACCTTGATGGCAAAGTGCCGCATGTTTCCACCTGTCATTATGATGGTAAAGATTTCTGGTCACCTTCGAAAGGCCTAACGTAAACAAACCAGAATATTTCCTTGACCTGTCCCGAGTATCCCGTCGGTGGTCAATGATGAATGTCTTCGTGGTAGCAAATAAAGTAATCTCTACCTTGGCTTCAACATCCTTTACGCCCTCCATGGCAATCCACTTCTGACATTTGTGGCATTTGCCTTGCGTCATAATAGTTCTCTCGTGTTTAGACGCATCAAGACGAGTAACGACGCGAAAGGCAACGGGGGGTGAGAACGGGAGTGCCGTGGACGCAGAGATGCCTGTTTGAATGTGTAAAAGAGGGTGCACCGCATACTGAGATGGGCATACCATGAGAGTACTGCATATGGTAACTAGTAGTTGTATAACCGTAATTAGTGCATCAGAAGAATAAGGACGGTGTAACTCTGTACGTATCGTCTGTCATAAATAGGCTCCTCAAGCGGATAACAGTTGTAGGCTGCGTACCACTTGAATGCTGAGAACTTCATACTCAGCCACAGGACCTTCCCTTCCCCTCCACGTCGCACGCTCTCGCAGCATATTGGGCAAACACCAACCTTTTCACGTCCACGCCCCTTGACAAATCGAGGCGTGTACAAATCTAGGAAATCTCTTGGAGGGTTAAAGATCGCTCCCGCATGGCGCGGCAGGATGGGACTGCAGTGCGGGTGCGTAAGAAGGAACAATGAACAAAAGGAGAGGGCGCACAGTTTTGAATTTTCATCAAAGTGAATAAAAGCGCTAACGGGAAATCGACGATAGAGTAGAGGAAACGAGTCTTGGATGGGTATATTTGGCGGAAACGTTCGCCGCTGGGGATGTTGTGCTTGAGAAAATGTAGCTTTTTGGGTGGTGAAGGTGTCGTTGTTGCTGCCCACCGCCCGCTGTTTCTTGTATCGAGGAGAAGAAGGTTGGTCGGTCAAAGTACGCTTCTTTGATTGGTTGGATAGCTGCGTTTTCGTCGGCTGATGGATAAAGGTAGATTGGGCAGACATGATGTCAGAATCTATACTGTCAGCGGTCGTATGACACCATTTTACCGCCTCTGAAATGTACTTCTGCTGCTCTTGCACAGACCGTTTGCATCGAAGTCGGGCCCTGCGTCGCACACGAAGTGGTTCTGGAGAGCTTTCAGACTTAGCGCTACCGGACCAAGCAGAGGATGGGGAGGACGCAGAGATTCCAGGAGCGGGAGAGGAGTTTTGCTGCGAGGATAGCCCATCGACATCGGACAACGGAGAGCAAGCAGAAAGCGGAGAAGATCGAATAGAAACGCAGAATGTCGCCGGAGGAGTGACCGACGTTCGAAGAGATCGAGAAGAACTAGTTGGGCGAGGAAATGAAGACATAAGTGGAGCAGGGGAAGACGCAGCAGAACAGGTGGAAGCAGGTTGAGGGGAAGCAGAAGAAGAGCGAGCGAGAATGAGCTGATCCATGAAAGGCGTCCCTATGACGGGCTTGTTCGTAATGATCGGCGATGTGCGTCGAGAATCTGAACAACCGAAAGTGACCCGAGACTTGTCCGTCGACAAAACGCGCTGGCATGGAGAGTGCTCAACAGGTGAGATACCTGGCGTTAGGGTTGCGCCCAGGTTGAATGGCGGAGTTACCAGAAAATCCTCCGCGCACGGCGAGTAGCGCACATGGGCCTGCTTCAGTGGAGAAAACGAGAACGGAGAGAACTTCGGAAAGCAGTTGCCAGATAGAGGAGACGGAGATGCTATCATTTGGAGATGACAGTCATTTAATATCTCATGGCCGTGAGGAGTACCATAGGAAAAGGTCGAAAGATTAGAGACAGAAGATAATAAAGGATATGAAGGATCCGATGAGTAACAGTTAGAACCCGCAACCGAGAAAAGAAATCCAGGGGACCGAGCGAGGGCCTCTCGAGTTGACGAAAAGGCTACATGCATCGGTGAACCCGAGCTAGAACAGCGGGAGGGATGACCAGTATTGCGCCATGGAGAACCAGTAGTACATAGTGCATTCGCACAGACTAGATGATCAAGTGAAATAGGTGCTTGGTCAATTTCAACGGCGCAGAAGCAAGACCAGTGTCGAGGCGATGACTCCGAGCCGAGCTCACTGCAGGAACTGCCAGATGAAAAACACCTGGGTCCTCTTTCGTAAGCATCTGCACATTGTAGTTTTGGAGATGCACGTTGAACATACCTAGTAACTTCTGATTCAGACATGAGATATGGACGAGCTGACGAAAGGGATTGCAAATGGAGGTTACACGGTAAGAGCGATGCGTGGGGTGCTCACGGGGTTGGGGAGGCTTTGTGGTGTATTGTTTGACACAGCGTGTTTTGAGGAAGTTGCACCCCACGCATGAATTGGGCGATGGCTCACGGTGCGGCGGATATTCTACAAATCACGAATTCAAAACTGGTGGGACATACGACTTACAGAAGACAAAAATTTGTTGAATACGTGCCAAGTATGGCAGATGCCGATCAAACATGAAAGGACCTGATATTGCGGAACAACAAATGTCATACTAGGAAGGACGTCAAGCGCATTATGTGCGTGTCCTAGTAGGAGGATGCATGTGGCCCGTCAATGCATATAGTACAGCGGGCTATCAAATAGGCTAAAGGAGTCAGAAGAGCGGTATAAATATATGATAGTGAAACGAGCAACATCCTGAAGGAAGGTGGAAGTCGATCAGGAAAACGAAAATCAGGTGGGAAGCATGCGCAAATGAAGAGGGCGATGTTCTAACCGAACTTGCTTGATGAATTAACACGCGTCCGAATCAAAGGCTCAGACCCGTAGTCCCTTGATACCAATCCCGCACACCTCGTTAGCGTATTCGTTGCCTATACTATTCCGCTTCGGCAGAAGCGAACTTGCGGGCTTCTGTACAGCTTCAGTAACTTTCATCTGTTGCAAAGACTCCGCAGATCCACATCCTGGGTGGAGGACACCCGATACGCGAGGGGAAATTTCGTATGAATTGGATATCGACATGCTGTTTGATGAAGGGATAGCCCATCTCGGATAGGCTGATGACAGCTATCTGGGTATGAAAGGTATGAAAGTTCTGGTGTAGAATTTCCGCTCAGTATCGACGGGTAGAACCGAATATGAACTGAACATCTTGTCGGGCGACGTGAAAGGCGATTGTTACAACTGAACAGGAAAAGAGGGTGAGGGGGCTCTTTGGTGGGACTGTAGTACAGTGGCGGACAACCAAAGCCCACCACTTTTATTGTGGCCGAACGGCTCGTGGAAATTGTCCAATTTTTGCAGGGTCATCTTCAGCTTTGGGATCGGCCAAATTTTGGAGGGTCAAAAAATGTAAACATCAAGTTTTAGCCTACAGTTATGGACCAGTCAATGAATCACCATGTGTCAATGAATCAGTAGCCACATATGTTCCTCAATTCTTGATACTTTCCAAATATTTTTAGCTAGCATTGAGCACAGACATCTACTATATAATCTAGGACTTAAAAGTGTGAGATAGGATTGTTGAACAAAGTGTGATTGACATTGATGGTGAAGTTTCGGCAACTCGATCAGAATATCAAATTTGTAATCCATCTCATAATTTCGACACTATTTGTTGCCATTTTTGGCATGTGATTCAGTGACAGGTTTTGGTTCAAGGTGGCCCCCCAACGCCGTTTCGCATTAGCTCATGTAAATGTTGCTAGTTTTACTCTAAAAAAATTGTGAGAGATACTTTTGATGTCTATTTATAAGTCAGATGAGAACACGAGAGTACAATCAATATTAATAAACACAACACTGAGTTTTCATTTTGGGTAATTCATTGACCCGTCCATAACTGTAATCGGCTCATGCAAATCTCTCTCTATAGCCATACTATTAGTTACCACTTGCTTGTGCACACCACATTTCGTGCATCCTCCCAAAACCACACTTTTCTTCTACAAATCTTCAAAACTGCCGCTTTCCTTCCGCACTGCACGTTCGACTAACACTTGACGTGCTCTTTTAAGTCAGAAAGTAATTTATTTGATTTGGAGGAGAGTGAAACCAGAAGGTGAAATGGGGTAGTAATATCATGCTGCGCGTACCATATTAACGCGCTGATCGCATGACTTTGAGCTCTCCTCGAAAAATTCATATACCGCACAAAAATAAGCATTCTGGCTAGAGGACAGCCAGGCTCAGTGACGATAGAAGACAACACGACCTGGGTATCTGCTATAAGTCACTAGTAGGAAATGAGACAGTGATGGCCTACATAAGCGGCCACGACGCTCATCCGGATTAGCCATTGCTGCAGGATGTACTTGGCATGAGCAGGGTACAAGCCCAAAAGGTTTATGATCAATCTAGAAGCAATGGTGGATGCTGATAAATCAGATGGAGCAAACTCGCGCTGCAAGACTTCATTCATTTCACATATGGCCCGCGAAATATAGGGCCCATGGATGAATAAGAGGTCTGCTGTTATCGTCAGTCTGTCCAGTTCGCCTGCTTCACAGCATAGCCAGATCAGCGAACTTAGATCACGGACCCAAAAAGTGGTAAACTGTTGCGTAGCGAGAATTGGCTCCTTCAGCCAAGAATTTTTGTTTTCTGGATCTTTTCAAGGAGGTTGAAGTTATGATGGTACAGGAAACGATCGGATGCGCATCTCCAGCTCTAACAAAGATCGGTAGCTGAGTAGCTGCATCATGAGCGCGTAACCCGACAGAGGCGCGGACTGCAGTTTAGCGGAGAAACCATACATGCCCTAAGGACAACAGTGGCAATGCTGCTGAACCAGCCACTGATTCTGCATAGAGCATTTGCACACTTATGTATACCAAAGTAATATAACTTGCAGCTAAATTCTGTCTTTCCAGGTTCGTTGACGTGAGGACAAACATCTTCAGGAAAGTGACAGACTGTGGTGTGAAATTCAGGCATGGAGATCTTGTCTATACGCGACCCTAGGATAGATCAAGCAGTAAATACATGCCGCTGCATAGACTTACAGCCCAGTTGTCCCAGATACAGAATTGCCAGAATATGTGTCTGCATTCTTTGGTTTCCTTTTCGTCGAGATTCCACCTGGCACTGTCACGTTAAGAGCGGCTATCAAAACCTGCACAAACTATTAAAACAATGAAATCGCACAAAGACCGATCTTGGGAAGCCACATTAACTGTTTTAAGACACTATGAACGAGGATATCATTTGTCCAAAAGTGCCACAATGACGACCACCGACCACCTACACTTAGAACCTGAGCGATCTGATTCACAGATATACACATGAGGGAGAGCCTGCACTGATGTTGCCGAGGCATCTAGGATAGTGTTAAGGGAAGGAGTAGCACGAGAATGCATAAAAATGCTCAGATAAGGTTCGCTCCGATACGTCCAAGGTAACGAAAGGGATGCACCCATAGCCTAGAACACCGGCAGTTATAGAAGCATTGCGCCCCGAGCTCGATCGCGCGTTCATAAGATGGCATGTAAGGCAGAAAGTCAGATGCCCCGCTGCTGAGGGCCGGGGTAGGCTAAAAGAGAAGACATAAAGGAGTTCCAAGAGTCCTGATGGTAGTGCGAAAAGGTCAATTTCCCAGTTTAGGCGGTACCCCAGCTGCGTGTCCTTGGAAAAGCTATCACCGGACTACGCCTCGAAGGAGGGACACACGAACATTATGGTTCGTAGATATTGCATCGTGAAAGCGAAATACAGTAAGTTCGATGGCAATAGGGATGTGAAGGATGCCATACCTCCTGTTCTGCATCTTTGACATATTGTTGCTTCTCACCATTTATGCTAACTATAACAGGACGATGATCGCCTGGTATGCGTCCTTCATTGGCAAGTGATTGGCTCTCAAGGTCACTGAACTCTTCTAAAGAAATTATTAGAATGCGTATTCCACGACAGAGGAACTGCAAGCTCTTGACCTGGTCACAAGTCTGCCAGTGTAGTTTCTTCGTTTCCTTTGGTAGCAGTCAGAGCACCGCCCGTGTGGATGCCATTAATATTGTGGAGCACCAAAAAGAGTGAATGCAACCATCAGGACAGATTGACACACATCTGTGTCGGATGCACGACTGGCAGGGTAACGCCCTGTCAAAAGAGCAGGCTGCATTCTTTGCTATCGTCAACAACACTAGTTCATATTACGAACCGGTCACATTTGAGCTTTGATCTGGTAAAGAAATGGTAAGAGAAGATATCACATGGCGGAAGTGCTGAGCGGACCGACCTTCGACACTTAGCACATGACAGACTAGATCTTTGAGCAGGTCCTTCAGTGGTGCTATGAAAGTTCGGGGAAACGGTCTGCGACTCAGAAACACAGGTGGACTACAGATGTGCTAGGGGGGATTTCTTGTAGTGATAAAACTGATATAAGCAATGCTGAAATGATAGAAAGCGGTATGATGGAATGGGGTTTAGAAGATATCACAGAAATGTCAGGCATGACGGCAGGGGCCTTGGCAACTAGTACTATCGCCCGCCGAGACTCATTCCCGCTACCGATAGGTTCCCGCTCCCCTCGGGTAGTAGGTGTTGGGTAGACGATGCACACGCAAACGCGCGAACGAGGGGGCATGCCCGTTTGTGCGCATGCATGTGCGTTAGCTGTCAATGTCGTGGTCAAGGGTGAGGGCGAATAAGCATGGCAGGCTGTGACAGCAACGGGCGGGCGCGAACTTGCAGGTAGCCTGAGGCGGCGGCGGTTGGCGGGGCTACATTACTAGGGTAACCGACGGTACCGGCGTTATTAGTGCTCTTATACAGCTTTCGGCAAGACTTCTTGACCCCTGTTATGGTAAGTTAGCCGCGCTTCCTGTCGAAGCCGATAGCTTGACGTTGAAGTTGGGTGCCCTGCGGTTACCCGGCTGATCGTCATTTTATATTCGGCTGAGTCATGCCGCTGCACCACCGTCCTACGCCTTGAAATAACTCGGGGTACTACTGGGATCGGCAGAGACATTGCTCCCCATAAGATCCCTCCAACTAGGAAATGAAATAGTTAACGAAACTTCCCCTGCAAAGTTTGCGTGTCCAATTAGCACAGGCTCTAGAGACGTGACTATTCAGAACAAGGTAATTATGATATTATGAATCCTGTTGTACTATCCATATGGGAATTCACTCAGTTACTACATGGGAGGCATTCTTGATCCTGGAAAACACCTATCGAGAGTGCTATAGGTAAAATGATAGATCATATACAGCAACAGCGCTGCGTCGTGGAATCTAATATATACATTCCCTGAAAGCACTGTTATGCAAACGCAGCGGCTGGATAATGCTGAGTGGTGGTCGTTACAATGCTGAGTGGGCAGGTGGCGCCTTGTTCGGTAACTCAATTGAATCTCTGTCAGGCTCATCCTGCCGTACGAGCTGTTTTCCTTCCATTTCTTGCTGATATTGGCGGGGCAAGAATCCGAGTCCTAGCAAGTAAAGCACCCAGAAAGTCTGTAGTCGAGATGTTCAATCAGGCACGCTATCGATGCGAACGACCGATAAAACTTACGACGAGGAGTGCCAACCAGGCATTTTTGGCAAGATTTGGGATTGGATGTACATCACCAGTAATGTAAGGCCACTCAGTGTACAAGCCATAGTGAACCTAGTTTCCAGCGTTAGACTGCAATCAGGACCCGAAGATAGTAGAAAATACCTGATAGGTTGCCAAACTAAGGATGATAAGTCCCATCACGGCATGAATATAATTCTGAGGAGAGCGGCGTCCTGCGAACCGCGGCAGATGAACGAAATGGATCAACCCGCCTAACACGACTTGGAAGCAATACAAGCATAAAAGAGCCAATCCGATTTTCTGAATCGAATGATTACATGTTCATCTTGCGATAGCGAATGATAGTTCATACCTGATGATCATCTTGGAAATGGAGCCCCGGGAAATTCGTCATCGTCACTTGATAGCCCATGGACCATCCAGCAAAGATTACAGGACCAGCAATCAAGAAGTTGAAAAGCCAGTGCACGTGAAACCAACTTCGATTGTAACATGCCAATAAGCCCCTTCAACCTGACAACATTGTATGTGCCGACTCACTGATTAGTGAATGTACGGGCATATCTTGCCACCAGGGTGCCTAACGGTATCAAAACCAGAAAGCCAATTGAACAAAGCAGAGCATGATTTATCGTCTTCTTTTCCATGGCGCTAAGGGGAATGGATATGGTGGACATCGTGAACGATGGAAAACACGATGATGAGCAAGAAGAGACGAGGCGGTCTAAACATTTTGAACGACTAGCGAGGGTATTATACTGTCCCATCTGCTGACGAACAAACGTGAACCATGCGGGGCTGCGGATTTCGCCAAGCGCAGCAGCCGCTGGGAGGTGGCCTCGTTTCTATTTTTGCACAGAGGAATGTGAGACTGTAGACTCGCGATTCCGGAAGTTTTCCGTGTCGACATCATCGGCTGCAACAACAATCACACTGCTGTGAGAGTGAATGATGTAGGCCTATCAGAGACTACAGTCGTGGCAGTCGTCCGCTAATCAACGTTATGCATACGAACGGGGCCGCCTGGCCCTTGAGGGCATGGCTCAGGTCCACATTCGATGCGGCCGAAAGGCAGTTCCAAGTCCGGTATATAAGCGGACGGAGAGGTCAAAGTATGCTTGGCTGGCACTGCCATCGAACCTAAAAGACGCCCATTGATCAGCGCAGCAACAGACTGGTACTACTACTGCGAGTAGCAGTGCTAGTGTTGTTCAACTGGTAGATGTATCGGTACCCCTGACCCCTGCTGATTCGTTCCAATATAAGTTATCAGCATCATTTACGACCCATCAGAATATCCCACGTCACACTGGATCCGTCCTGAATTATTGGACTTGTCCCGTGGCTTGTCCGGGAGATCCGACACTAATTAGACTTCCTGAAAAACGTAGCAGATGCTTATACGGGTGTGCCTGCGGTGCATACAGCAACGCACTGGTAATGTGCCTGGTAAGCTGAATTGTGAAGCCTAGAGGTCTCAGTTAGGCTTCCGACGGCTGGCCAGGATTCTGTCCGGATGGCTGTGCGCTATCTGGAGATTTTTGATGTCCGCCTTTAGACGGATTAGGTGCGATAGATACCATTGGACACAAGACGAAAAATAGGCGGGCACCGAATGTGCGGCCAGAACGTATGAACCTGCGCGCCAGCACAAATCAGAAGATTGCCACTACATTGTCGTTAGAAAAGGGAAACGAGTCGTTTACTGTAACAACGGAAGCACCTCCTGTGCCTGTGTGAGCCTCAGAGATGAACGGCATTCCCACGATCCATTTCCTCTCTGCCGCCACCCGTGTCTACTCTTCATGGCGTTCCGCTGGCTCCCCTCCTTCCTAGCCTTCTTATATTTCTCTATTTCTGTGAAGGCTTCAGCACTGACAACGGCTATTTCACCCAACGAGCGGTTATGTTTTTACGCAGACGTCGACAAGGCTGGTGAGAAGATCGGGGTGCGTCCATGACCTGACATGCCGTACCAGTGCGTCTTACTGTCTTGTTTCCGTCCTTGCAAAGTTCTACTTTGCGGTGGGTTCCAGCTTCCTTCACACCATTGGCCTATGCAGCCTGTTGATGCGCTATGCCGTGCTGGCACACAGGTGCAAACTGGAGGGTCATTTGACATTGACTTTGAGGTAAAGGACCCTAACGAGAAGGTGCTCCTTGATGGATCGCGCGAGCGCCAGGGAGACTACGTCCTCACTGCCAATTCTGTCGGCGAATACTCGTTCTGCTTCGAGAATGACATGTCGACGCTGACTGAGAAACTCATTGATTTCGACATCATGGTCGAGAGCGAGCCTCGCCGTGATGCGCCCGCAAAGCCTGGCCAAATCTCCGAACACACGAGTGCGCTGGAGGAGAGCGTGTACAGGCTGAATGGTCTGCTCATGAACATCAAAAGGACACAGAAATAGTGAGTCGGAGCCTATAATGAGCATGTCGCGGACGTGGCCTTATGCTTTGGGCAACAGCTTCCACACTCGGGAGAACAGAGGGTTTTCCATCGTGAAGTCAACACAAAAGTAAGTCTCTTTGAGCCCTGAAGTAAGCGTACTGTTTTCGATCAAGTGTCCTGCTCATTCTTCAGCCGCTTGTTCTGGTACGCTGTCCTGGAGACACTAGGCGTCATCGGCATGGCTGTGTACGTGCTTAGGTATCATCAATGCGCTCAGTTCAGGCTCATATCTATCTCCAGAGTCCAGGTTTATGTCCTCCAGACATTCTTCACGAAAACAGGCCGGAGATACAAAGTGTAAACTATCCGTCCTGTACTGCTTCGAATTTGCTTCGGGACATACGTCATCACTGTTCATGAGCTTCGTCGCTGTGGATCACCTTGCTATGTTCCCTAAATATCTTGAGGCCTTGCTCCGTCGGAGAATCGGTTGCAAGCATCGGATCTGTAGCAAAATTTGCGGGCAACATGGACAATGGAAATGCGGCTTGTATGCAGCCGTTGTGAACTGCTGAAGCTGTGGCTCACGCCGTCCTGGGTCTGTTCAATGCTGTGACACTGCATAACTCGAGCATCATAGTACTGGTGCAGTAGTCCGCACCCCCTCCTGACTGTTTTATCGCTTCATCTGGGCGGGTGACCAGTTCAAGGGAAGTTGATCTTGTAAGCTGACTGATAAACTTGTCGCATTGGTCTGGCCATCATGCGAGATGGATACGAAGCCGACCAGCCACGGCATGTCACACAAAAATCACGCAGTCGTCATGAGGATAAGGAAAACAGGTCCATTCCAATAACATCTACTCAATCAGTTTTCCGTAAAAGCAACAAGGACAGAGATCGAGCGTATCTGGGTTCGGCATGCATGCGTATGATAATACCAATACATCTGCCGCCGCTCAGAGCCGAGGCGACACGAGAAAAAAAGAATTAATACACTGAAGCCAGAGGCGGGAAGCGCTGGGGACAAGCATAACAACACGTGTGTACGTTAGTCGGTGGGCGAGTGTGTTGATACAGTACAGACATTGGGCGGGGAAGCGCTTCACTTCAGAGGCACCTCAGTGGTCGCGAGACTTTCTGAGCAGAGCGCGATGAGCAATCGGCACCGTGAGGTGAAAACCAAACGTACCTGTACTCGCCATCGGCGGCAACGCTGATCTCTTCGATCTCGCCCTGAACAGCGTGCAGTGCCTCGGCAGATGCGGCGTGGAACATGAGCTATGTGGGTAGGAACGTAAGCCCCCTGCAGGCGTGGAGACGATGATGGGAAAGCTTACCTGAGCCTTGGCCAGCTCGTTCAAATTCTTCAGCGGCTCGGGCTATGCAAAAAATGAAGAAACAACACCAGTCAAGCAGGCTGTGAAACAGGCGGAGGTACATACATTGTCGAGAACAGCCTTCATGAGCGTGATGGCGACTTCGGTCTTCTGCACAAGGTCGTCCTCCGCATTCTCGACTTCGAGCCGGGCATGCTCCTGTTTCGCAGGGTTGGCATTCTTCAGACTGCACAACATGGTGCCGAAATCGCAGGTCAGTGGGTCAGTCAACACTAGCGTGACGGCGAGCACGGTGGGAGGAGGGACACGCACGTCTGCTTCGCAGCGTCGAGCTCGAGCCGGCTGATGCGCACGGCCTGGCGTGCCTTCATGGCGACGGCAATTGAGGACGTGAGCGTCGTCTGCCATGGCTGGAGGAAGCCAGCTATGATCGCATCATCCTGCTGCACGCGTGCCTCGGCGATCTTCTGCCACGCGCTGGCATACTCGGAAAGCGCGCGGGCTAGGCGGTCGTCGCCAGAGGGAGAGGCCTGTCGCACCGCGGTCGCGGCGGACGTCGCTGCACGGCCAAGTGCGTGAGGGAGAGTCTTGTGCTGATACACGGTGGGCGTGGGCGGTGCAGGCGTGGGGAGGTTCGTGCCCTTGAGGTTGGAGGCAGCGAAACTGGTGAAGCCTTGCCCTATGGTGGTACCAATCTCTGCAAGAGATTCTTGCACCTGCGTCGGATAGTCGTATGTCTCGTTCTCATACACCCTAGTTATTCTGCAGGCGATGAAAGCCGGTAGAATGCGATGAGGTGTCATGGAGACAGGAAAAAAAAAAAAAAGTCACGTACTTGAGC
>QLPM01000785.1:0-26859 GCA_003314695.1 Albatrellus sp. MG142
CACTTGACGCTCCACGTCTACCAGGTACATGTGCAGCCTTAGCAGTGCTTTGGCTCTGCTCCGCTGTCTCCGCTGCCAACCGCGCGTCTTCTAAAGCGCGCCATGCAGACACCTTCTCTCCCAACCAGTCAAACTCTTCCCTTACCCGTCCCAGGCTTGCAATGCTGGCACGGGTCAACGCCCTTTCCTCCTCGCCTTCGCCCAGCCCACGGTATCCATGAGTGACTGCACGCACATATGGCTTGACCTTGTCTGCAAAGGCAGCACTCGCATCAGCCGGAAGACTCGCGGGCAGAATATCTACCGCGACTACCGCGACGCCGCACACATCGTACACCGGCGCGTCAAGCGTTGATGCGCGGGTCACAAACTCAAGTCCACCACCAAGGTCGCATGAAACGTCACCCACAGCGGCCAGGCGCGTTGCCAGCGGCAAATGCGCCTCTGTCAAGAGACGTGGATAGTCTGGTGCCCAGCCCGCACCATTGATCAGAACCGTAAGGTACGGAGCTATCTGGATTAATCGGATGGATGGGCACGCGTATTCTATCGGACAGAGCACTGAGCACACCTTAATATGGAAGTCAGAACGGTAGGCTTCAGGTTGCGCATAGTAGTCCGCTCTATTGTATGGCTTGCCATCTACGCGGGAAAAGTAAGAACTCGGTGATGGATGCACGAGATACACTTTGCGCAGATCGGTATCTGAAACACAATCCAGTTATTGGTGTCATTGCTGCACATCCAAACTGACGAACCAGGGTTGCTGACTAGTATAGATAAATCCTCGACCTTCACCTCCACGATAGGCAATTCAGATAGGATCGACAGGCTTCCCTGTGATACGTTTCCATTTCTATGGGAGAGGTTGTTGAGGAAATGTTGATGGGCAGACAATCATTGAGCGCCCTTGACTGACCCTGTCACGCCTATGATGCAAGGCCCAAGACTCCTAGGAGTACCATACTCGGATATCTGCGCCCCAATTCTTCGTAACGAGTCCTTGTGAGATTCAAGAGACGGTGATGTATGCGGCCGAGGTGTGTACTGTCGAGCTAGGGTCAATATTACATGTTGTCCGTTATCATATGAATGAACGCACCAGAAACGGTGAGGCAATTCCACGTTTCAAATGAGTACCTGCCATCGCGCTTAGGGCTTCCAAGGTGCCAGCAACTGTGGAATGAAATAGACGGTACATATTCTACGTGACTCGAATGTCTTTGTAACATGCAGAACAACCTACCTCCTGCAAACCATCCAAACGCAACAGTTCGCTTGCCATCTTCATCGGTAAGTAGCTCATAATCAATAAGCCTGGCCTCCAATCCTGGAGACAAGTTTACTTGAGCAGAACCAATGCCTGTCGTATAGACATCTCCGCCAGTGAGGAACCTCGAGAGTAAGGGTATATTGTACTCTTGCCCCTTGATAGTATGAGAGAACATCATGTGTGTCCGAGGAACGCGCATGCCAGAGAGTTTGGAATCAGGTGAGATGAGTGGGTTTGTGATGAGTGTCAAGAGGGGAGGCTCCTTTATTCCTAGAATGATGTGTGCAGGCTCGAGGGTAGGGTGGATTTCTGCGCCGGCCTACGGATCATGTAGTGCGGCACTGCAAGAAACTCAGTCAAACGCACTCGTATATATTCGTCTGTAGGATACACCCTGCGCTCGCAGTCTTGTACTAGTACACGAACGCCATCATGGGCGATGAGGTCCGCAACTGTGTCAGGCGTGAGGGGCGCCCGGCGCTCCCAGATGCGTGCCGGGTCCTCACGTCTGAGGCCGATCGTCACAGGGACGCTTCGTGTACTGTATGCCAGTCTTGCAGTGCTGGTCAAGGAAAAAACGGAGAAGTGCGTTCGACGAAGAAGAGGCATATTGACTTGGTTTGCCTTGAGGTAACAGATATCGGGACTGAAAGAGACTGGCAGTATTAACGGTGGTGGAAAGAGGACGCTGGGGAGTGAGTGATGATCCGAGCCGACACCCCCTTCAAGGCCCTAAGTCGCGCTTAGACGCTAGTTAGACGCGTTCGTCGCGTCCCTCCCGCCCACGTGATTTTTCGTTTGCAGCACGCGGTCCAGACTCTGTTGCCATCGACGTCTATCAGTAAAAGCACCTACAGGAGCGGTGACCTTCCGCTTCATGGCACTCACAGCATGTGAATGAGCTGCGCATTTATCCAGAGCGATACCAAGAGGACCAGTATTTGAGTACTTGCCCGACGAACCATGGTTCAGATCGATTACTGCGATGGGTAGCGGTGAAAACGGTGAGCGCTGTGGGCGTCAGAGTTACTGCATATTGCATACTGTAACTGCGAATGCTATCCATGCGCGCGCTAGTAGATGTAATGTGTCGAGCATTTGACACGGGTGAGAGACGGGCACAAAGATGGTTGAATCGGCAAACCTTGCCATTATTCCGTAGATGAAGCCAGTCATACAGCCGGTAAGTACGCTGACTATGATTGGCTGCGGGGAGAATCGGAAGTGTTAAGCACCCGGGTATTCTGGTTCGACGTATGACACTTGTGCTTCCGGTTTTCCCCATTCGATTATTCACCCCGGCGCTTCTTTCTTTCGAGGGTTAATGGTGCCCTGCGGACTGACCTTGGACTCATGACAGAGTTTCAGGCACGCGCCCCTCTCCAGTGGCTGAGTCCACTCCAAAGATTCTTAGAAGCAGTTGGTACCTGCTCGTTCGACTGTGAGAGCAGAACGCGTGATCCGAGGGATCTCAGGTTTGCTTCGCACGACGGTTGGTGGACAAGTCAATTCCCGCACCATCTATCGAGCGCGGTATCCCACAGAATTTCTGTGGGATGATCAGCCCCACTTCTACTTCTGGATCTGCATTCCAAGGAAGCTATTGCGCGTGCAGGATCTGGCTCGCATACGCACTCACTTCCTGGAAGCCCTGGAAGAATCACCTAGGGAAGCAATTTACTAATTAGCCCCTCGCAGGTGACTTCTCCCCTTCAACCTCGTGAGTAGCTCACTTGCTCATATGTCGACTGCGAATTCGTCAAACTTCATTAAGCCACTGCGGATGTATCCCGCAGTCAAAAATATCGATCGGATAGGACTGCGGATCCCCGCATTATCAGGGTGAGTACCGAGCAGGTTATGAAAGACGGGGGCACACAAATATGCGCAGACTTTGTGCTACTTACAATACCTGGAGTGTTCGTACGCACGGTAGGGCCAGATCGGGATGACATTCCGTGCGCTGCGGCGGAACGCGGACCGTTCATCGGGCGCTAGGACAATTTACGGGTTATGGGACGTACCCTGGGTATCATCTGGTCGGTATTGCGATCCCAGCATCGGATGCTGAATCTGTGGCGTGTGCTAATATGCTGATGGATAGACCTGTCGCGCGAACTGTGAGGAGAGATTCGGAAGGTCACTCGTGTGTGGGGAATTACGTGACGGGCGCGTCCCGGGCGTAATTGGATAGCTGCGAACCCTTCTTCATCGACACCAGATCCAGACAAGCTGTTGTGCGAACGTCAGACGACCAGGGGGCAATCTGATCTCCTGCCATATATTTCCTGGCCCGGTTTGTTATAAAAAGCCCTGGTCTATTGGCCTGTTTGGACATCCAACTTCTGCATTGCTATTCCCCGTTCATCATCTCTCTCACACTACAACATGAAGGTGCGGGTCATATTCACTGCCTCTCGTTGCAGAGACCGCTCACCTTCGTTGTTTCAACAGGTTCTTTGCATTCTCTACGACGGTGGTAATGCGGCCCAGGAAGAGCCGCGCCTGCTGGGCACTGTGGAAAATCAGGTATTTTTATATCGCCATGCCGCACTTGTGTCTCGGTCTTATGCTCGTGACAGCTCGGTCTCCGCGAATACCTTGAGTCCCTAGGCCACGAGTTTATTGTACGTATCTGTTCTTTGATTTGTACATAGGTCCTTGACTAACATCGAAATTAGGTGAGCAGCTCGAAGGAGGGTCCCGACAGCGTCTTCCAAAAGAACATCCAAGACGTATGTCTTTGCGTCTCCTGGAATACGATTAAGAGTTTAACGGCCTTGTGTGTAGGCTGAGATCTTGATCACAACTCCTTTCCACCCTGGTTATCTCACTGCGGATCTCATCGCAAAGGTATGTGCCCTCCTCTAGCAGGATGGTCATTGCGATCTTAAGAACTACTGTATTTCTTTTATAGGCCAAGAATCTCAAGATTTGCATCACTGCTGGTGTAGGCTCTGACCACATTGACTTGAACGCTGCTGTCACGAAGGGCATCGAGGTCCTTGAGGTGAGGCCTCCGTATCACGTTACGCGTTTAGTTGTTTAGTGTTATTGTTAGGTTTCGGGATCTAATGTCGTCTCCGTGGCTGAACACGTCGTGATGTTAATCCTTGTGCTCGTCCGCAACTTTGTACCTGCGCATGAGGTGCGTCATATCCGTCTTATCTGATGATCCATCGGATCGAGATTAAAATTTGTAACACAGCAAATCGAAAACGGCCTGTGGCAGGTCTCTGACATCGCACGGAACGCTTACGACTTAGAGAATAAGATCGTCGGTACCGTCGGTGCAGGTCGTATTGGTTTTCGTGTGTTGCAGCGCTTGAAGGCGTTCGACTGCAAAGAGCTGCTGTACTACGACTACGCCCCTCTCCCTGAAGGTTCGTGGATCATTATCAAATCTGACAGCTTATAGTATTCTTAATGACGCCGTATCTATAGAGGCCGAGAGGGCTGTCGGAGCACGTCGTGTTACGGACCTTAAGGTCCGTGATCAGAGCACTATTCGGATTCAGTAATGTTATGAATACTTTGGCTATTCAGGAATTCGTTTCCCAGTGCGACGTCATCACAGTCAACTGCCCCTTGCACGAAGGTACTATGGGCCTTGTCAACGGGGATCTCCTGAAGCACTGCAAGAAGGTGAGGTATTACCGCCTGGTTCATCTTGTAGTACGCCTCTCTAATACTCATTCATTATCATCACCATCATCATCAGGGTGCCTGGATCGTGAACACTGCCCGTGGTGCGATTTGTGATAGGGATTCTATGGTTGCGGCACTTGAGAGCGGAAAAATCAGTGGCTACGCTGGTGATGTCTGGAATGTCCAGCCCGCGCCTAAAGACCACCCATGGCGCCGAATGAAGAACCCTCTTGGTGGCGGTAACGGGATGACTGCCCACTATTCTGGTACCACTCTCGATGCCCAGGCTCGCTATGCCAACGGTGTCAAGAGTATCATCACGAATTACCTCAACAACACTCCCCAGGATCCTGGAAATGTCATCGTCGGGAAGAAGGGTTACGAGACCAAGGCTTGTGAGTGTTCATCCTGGACTACTAACCTTTGTTGGCTTTGTGCTGAAATTTATGTCTAGACGGGCAACGTTGAGCGCTGAATTTCGTGGAAGTCTCATTAAGAAGGTGCAAATTTATATATATAACTATCAGCTATCGGCCGCCTGTGATTTTCTGTCTTGTCTGACATTGAATGCATGCGGAAGTATATGGCTTCACTGAAGTAACAACTATGTATATGTATGTAACGCTGCTGGAGTAACAACTGTTTGCACCACGTACGGCAGCTGCGAAGCTTCCGTGCTCATCGTCATGGAATCGTGGAAAACTGAAGTTGTACTGGTGGTAATGTGAGAAACATTACAGCGTATAGAACGGTTACAGGCCAATGGCTGGCCTAGTGAACAATTATTTCACCTACCACGCCATCAGGGCACCACATTACAAGATATTCCATGGACTGTCAAAGACATCCATGTTCTATGGCATGTTGCACTAGCAAGCTCGTTGCGACGTTGTGTACTAGATAGATTCAAGGATGACAAGCCTCTTTCAAGTGCGCTCGTCGAGGATAAGCCATATATATATATCCCGTTGCACAGCGGATCACGGGGCTGCTCTCGCCGACTTAGAGGTGGATGCAGACGATGTAATTCCTGCACCAATCGGGGCATCAATATTGCGAGCGACGCCGCCGATGGCCACGTTTCAACCCGCAATGGGCCCTACTTTGGTTCGGTACAGGTCCTACAGAAGACCTGCGTCGTGAACCGTATAGTAATTCCACACTATCATCCCAATTATCGTCCATTTATCTCTGCTGCGTCCAGACTGACACGTTCCTTTCTACTGTCAATGCCAGTCTGAATTCAGATGCGATATTATTGTACAGCTATTAGATATCATAAACGTTGATCTATGTATACAGTATTATATTCCATAGGGCTCGAATAAAGTGACTGAGCATGATAGAGAGTAGAAGTCGCGTGGGGATACAAGCTGACTAGTCCCGCAAGCGACTAACGGAATCCTTCAATGCTTTTTCAAGCTTGTTGGCACACTTCCAATATATGGAACCATCTGGGTTGTATATTCGGCAATTGTCGAACACCAGCTGTGCGTCTGCGAGGAAAACATCTAGGTCTGGATATTGACCCGCCTCTAACTTGCGCTCCATCGTCTGGAAATCTGTACGAGAAACATGTAACTTGAAATTAGGTGTAGTTGAGTACGGGAGACAATCATACCCATTGGATTTGTAATGACAGCATAGTAATCCGGAACCTCCTCCGCTAACACGGGTGTCAGAAACGCCCAGGACGACGGATGATTCTGTAGTTCAGACAGAAGGCGCTCCATATAACTCCGTTCAACGTTTTTGCTGATATGGCGTCCACTGCTGCGACTGTTAACATAGGACTAAAGTCTTAATGCAATGACTTACGTGCCCGCCGTCGAATGGGTCCACCCGCTCTCTCCTGACCACATTTGAGCAGATATTTGTTCAAAAATTAGGACATACGTACTCAAGCCAGGGATGTCCTGTGGATCGACTATAGTCCCCTCCCCTCTTCCATCTTGAAATTGTGGTAAACCTTGATATACAATATGGCTTTTCGACATCTGTCGTATCTTCGCCAAGATAGCCTCGCGTTGCTGTTCGATGATCTCCCGCGTCGCCAAGTAGTCAACATTTCGGAGCATGGTACACTGCATGATGGTGCCACCTTCATAGTCCTTGATATATCCGGCCCATACTGAACGGTCAAGGGTGATGTCCTTCGAAAAGCCTTGCTTCCTGAAGTAGCCAACAGCATAATTGTCGGCGTATGTCAGGAAATGCATCATCTCGGGATAGGTGCGGCGGATGTGAGCTTTGAAGTGATCCATAAGGAGTCCGCCATAGCCCTGCGATACCTCTTCAGAATATAGGTTGGATTTCGGATGCTACTAGAGCTCAACTTTATCCTGGTAAGCCGAAGCCGTCGCAAAGAAAACGATCTCCGCGAAGCCTCGGTGCGGAAAGGGCCGATAACATATTCCTCCAACGACTTTGTATCCCCGCTTACAGATCGCGAGGCATTTCGAGTTCGAATCATATACCAAGCGTGCGATGTACTCTCGAGGCATCACGGGGAGCTGCTTCTGGAAGAGCGTCTTCAGGTTCGTCAGAATAACAAGTGACCTCGGCTCGCCGTCGTTCTCGACTGGAACAACATTGATGATGCCCGTACTCAGCTCAAGGACTGATGGCTTTTCAACTTTGACCGGAGGCTGAACAGAGCAGAAAACGAATCAAACAGCACGTCTTCTTCGACAATGACTCGGATGCGCACCGCAGTGGTGGTCGTACTCGCTGTGTCAACAGTGACACCAGTTGCAAGTCTATCAATCTGACCTTCGTCCATTTTGTCCTCCACCTTGACCACCATTTCATAGCCATTCGTCAGAGGAATCTCCCCATTCATCCCTGCCTGCAGTTCACCCGTTGGTGGTGGCAACGATATGGGAGCAGTTTGTGCTTTAGACTTCATGCTTGACGTCTTCTTGCCACTACGTCTTCCAGGCGGACGCGCCCCGTTCTCCATCCGAATCATACCAGTGTCACCCGATATGCGAGCAGCAAGAGGTTGGTCCTCTTCCTCGTCGTCCTCGTCGTCTTCTGTGTCGCTTAGGGACGATACAGATATTCGACGTCTCTTTGCCGGTGGCTGAGAACTTTCCTCACTGCGCTGATAAGAGCCTTGAGATTGTTGTTTGTCTGTGGAAGAAAGAACTTTCAATAATGACACATGTGTGCGGTCCGTGATGAGTGTGTTTGCCTCGTGGCATCATTGTATGCAATAGGAACTTACCGGGAGAAGCCATGGCGTCGGAGAGAGGGCTAATCATCGCTACAGGAAGCCTCATCTGATGCCTGAGTGAATCTACGTCTTCGTCTGTGTACTCAAAATCGAGCAACCGGCCGAAATTCTACAGGCATAACGCTGAGGAAGAACAACAATAACACGCGTTCAAACTCCGCACCTTTAAAGGTATGGGATTTCATGGAGGAAGTCGGACTTAAGCACGAGGTTATGGTAATGCTTGAAATCGATAGCCGTACCTCCAAATGCTCGTCAATACTCATTGCAACTCGCGCTCGTCGTGCATATTCTTCCTGCTGTAGGAGGGCGCCATTGGCGCCGTGTTCTCTAGCCGAGTGACCGCAACTGCATGAATGGATATAATTCCCGGAACTGTCATCATCGTCAGAACCGTACTGGGCAAGATCTCCGAGTGAGCTCCTGGACTGGCGGTCATCCCGGATGAGCTCAACCTCCGGAGGCGGTCGAAGGCCCGTACAACTGTCGCAGGCGGTACATCGGGAATGTCGCGCAATTTTCAAAACAATCAACTGGTCGGAGAGCTTGGAAAGATCATTGAAGGCTGGGTAGAGGAGTCTCATAGCCGGCGACAGCCTTTGGGAGTTGCGGAGGGGCGATTTTGTAACGCGTTCGGGAGCGGAAGAGGACTTATGCACGTGCCACTTTCATCTTATCTTATCTTATCTCTTAAATTCACAAATGTTCTTGATCTCTCTCAAAACACCCAAAAGCTCGACACCTAAGTTAATCATCTCCCCTCTCCAACGAAAAGCTAAGACTACTCTGCGTCTCAGTAAACCACACTGTTTGATGTGTATCAATGCTACCCAATGTTCAATGGAAGACCGCTCAGGCTCCTCACTATTCCAAAGTTAGTGATCAGGCACAGAACTGTGGTAACGCTGCTTTGATATTTTCCCAGCGGTTTTTCACGCGTACAGTACAGGTACGACAGGGCTCCTGTAGTCTTTACTGCACTCACTTTCTCTCACCTTCTAACCGACTCGGTTGAGTTCATGTCGATGAACTCATAATAGTGCAGTAGCATTGTAGCAATGATGCATGGCCGCCAAATGGCCCTTCCACTGGCCTCTACACTCCTTCTATTCCTACCTCTGGTCATAGCAACTTCATGGATCGACTATTCGCCAAGTGGTTTCGCAACCATGACACATTATTCCCTCCCACAGGACTTCATAGCATCTTGCGGATGTACCCCTGACAGCACTCACTATCCGACCGCAGCGCTTAACCAGATGGCCTTCGGGAGCAGCACCGCGTACGGACCTGCTTGTGGACGTTGCTTTAAGCTTACGCTACTAAACACGTTCCTTTCTAATCCTCCATTTGTTCCTAATGTTCAGAAGAGCATTATCGTGAAGGTGACGGACTTGTGTCCACTGAGCACGCATGGATGGTGCAATGCAACGAGCAGCGGTCCGAATTCGTAAGTTCTCATTTAGGAGGGTTCCCTGGGTGCACAAATGACTTCCACGGATTCAGTGCGGGCAACTATCTGAATTTTGACCTTGCCTGGCCATCATCCTCAATACCGAATGATTTCTTTCCCTCGAATGAGAATCTATATGGTACGTACCGTTTCTATCGTATACACCATTTCCGTCATTTTCTTATTCCCTGGCACAAACAGGCTATACTGTGGGACCTCTTCTCTTGTCTTTGAACATTTCTTAAATTAGGGCGGCTTATAGGACTTTGGCGTTTGGAACATCAGCTATGACAGTGTACCATGTGTGCAAAGCTGGACGGGGTCCAAGAACGCTGCAGCACTTGGAAGCGTAACAAACCTGGGTAATAGTGTATGCTGCCCAGCAAATCCGACGGTTTGTCTATCGTTCTTATCTGTAACTTGCATGCTGATTAAGTTTGTCAGGGTAGCGCAAATGATACTTGTCCTTCATTCTCGGATCAAAGAGGCATACCGTGCGTTTTCTCTTTTCTCTGTGGCCTTTTATTCCCCTTCTGATTCTGTTCCACACAGGCCTAATACGTCAACTACTAGCAATGATGCCATCGCTCTTCCCATGCCAGTGTCTGTCTATTTACCATTGATAGCCCTAATTTCTACGCTGCTTGCTCTATAGCCAAGTGACTCCTGGTATTTTCCTTATCTTCGATGTTTCGCGCAAGCATTATTGAGTGGTAGATATATCTGCGCACCGGTATTGCATATATCCGAGTATTAGACTGTATCGACGTTACCATAATACATGCATTGTTGGTTGGGAAGACGTCCATAATTTACAGCCCGTCAGCCCGCTCATCCGGACCACTTCTGGTATGAGTATCTGATAGTATGTTGAATATCTATGGTGTCCAGAGACGTGGGGGCGCGAATGCTCGTGCCGACGCCTGCTCAGCTGCCTTTGTACAATCGCAAGCAATTTCACGCCGCCAAAGTTCCCTACCATACACACAACTATGCTTGTAATGTGGCGCGACAGCCATTTACTTGTCAGACCTGTGTTCCGGCAGCATGGTTCTAGAGGGTATTCCCGCGTCGGCGAGCTGGGTCTCAAAGGCTTCCCTCGAGTGGGTGGATGGGGTCTGGCAAACGGCAACCTAAAGGAGGAAGAAGATCATCGGAACCTGAGTAGATAGCATACGTAGTATAGGATCTGTGAAGTAGATAAAGTAGAGAGCAAATATATCGTGCGCGTGGCTGGGGCGTTGGCGGCCTGCGTAAATCTGACATATCGACTGCCGTCGTATAAGCTGGAGAGTAGGAGAGAACACTTAGGTGCCGTGTGGTGCAAACATATAATCCAATCCGGCCGGTCAATATTTTCTCCTGCCTTGTTGCCTCTGGATTCAATTCGACTAACAGAGTTGAAGAAAATATGGTCCGAGTGCAGATCCTAAGAACGAGCACAGAACGAGCTAGGACTTGGACAGTAGGGTATACATATACCTGCCCTGGTTATTGGCTGTCGGAGTGGAACAATGTCACGAGTAACAAGATGACCTTGCAACGAAAGAGAGTAGAGGATCTTGCCAAAAGCAGGCTTTCAGCCGCAAACAAAACCAGAGGACACTTTTCTGCGTGGCAGAAGCCCTTTAAGGCGAAGGAGTTTACTGTGATGAATGCAATGTCGGATGCGTCACGAAGCACTGACAGACAGTCTTGGAGTTGACCACTATGCTAGCCCTCGATGGAAGTACATTGACCGGAAACTGTAAATAATATTGTTGGGCAGTAGAACCTGATTATAAGACTCATCGGGCATTAACAGGAGTTTACGGTGCTGTAATTTTTGCACCGTGAGCAGGAATCATCTTCCCACGCCTAGTCTTCGTTAGCAAGCACCAGAAAATGAAAGCTATCGCTACTTCTGTCACTTTTCATCAAATATCGTTGCCTAGAAGCACTGTGTATCACTCAATATCTAGACAGGCTGACTCTGCCATAGGTCTGCTGATAACATTGCATTAAATCCCACAACCTCGCCGTTATATTGTCCGTAATGAACGATGATGATTTGGTTTTGAACATCGACCTGGACGATACCGCCAAGGCAGTTGTTCTTGGGCAGGCAAGAAAAGGAGGGAGATGGACGGACAGGTATGTTGTTACTGTGATCTGACTGTATCGCTAATTCTCTTTCGATGAAACAGGCTGAAGGCCAAAAGAGTAGCGAAGCGGAAGTCGAGACCAGCCGAGACATCTGTACGAACCCATACACTCTCTGGTGACAATGCAGAGGAGACTGGCCATCGTCCATTAAAACGACCGCGAACGGAACCAAGTATTTCCTGGCGCCATACAGACTCTGGGCCGCCTAAACAACGCCCTCCAACACAGATCATATCTTCCTTGTTCTCCTATAATCCCAAGATTGAACAACCTGCCGCTACTAGTGCCCTAAAAACGAATGCTAAGCCTAGCAATGCCCCCTTGACAGATTCATCTACGTTCATAGGACTAGGTCTAGATCCTCTGATTGCCGCGCACCTATCTACAAAAATGAGCATCTCTAAACCTACATCAATCCAGCGAGCCGCCCTTCCCTCTCTTCTTCCCTTTAATGACAAGGGAAAACCTTCAGCGGACGTATTCATACAGTCACAAACGGGTTCAGGTAAAACCCTGTCCTTTCTCCTCCCAATCATCCAGGATCTCCTGCCACTGAGTTCACTATCTTACATTGACCGCTCAATTGGCACTCTCGCCGTTATCATCGCGCCCACGCGGGAGCTTGCTAAGCAGATATCCGACGTCCTTGAAATGTTGTTGAAGCTACGTCTTCGGGACCAGGACGAGACACCTGACGAAGCCGAGACGCGACGCACGCGCTGGCTAGTCTCTGGACTGCTCATCGGCGGTGCGACACGCACGCACGAAAAGGCACGTTTGCGCAAGGGTGTACCCATTCTTGTGTCAACGCCTGGCCGCCTACTTGATCACCTGCAAAATACGTCCTCCTTCAACGTTGGAAAGTGTCGCTGGTTGGTTCTTGACGAGGCAGATAGGTTAATGGAGCTCGGGTTCGAGGATACGATCAAGGGAATCCTGCAAGGGCTGGACGGACGCCGGCGCTTGGCGATTCAAGCAATGCAGGATGGGGGGAACATTGAAGTTGGTGGATGGGACTGGGAACGGCGACGGCGGACGGTGCTCTGTTCAGCAACGATCCGGGAAGACGTACAGAAGCTTGCGGGAACGACACTACAGCACCCCATTGTGATCAAGGCTGTCGGGGTGGACCGTCCGGAACTAGTGACGAATTCTCAATCCAACGTTCCTGCTTCCAACACGGTATTGACTGACGAGAAATTTACACCACCATCTCAACTGTTGCAGAAGTTTGTCGTGGTTCCTTTGAAGCTGCGCCTCGTCACCCTCATCGCTCTTTTGCGCTCCTTACTTTCCCAAACACATGGTCGTCGTGGAACAAAAATCATTGTCTTCCTCAGCTGTACGGACTCTGTTGATTTTCATTGGGACATGCTTTCCGATGCAGCTATGGGTGACGGTGAAGATCCATTGCAATCAAGTAGCGACGAGGAAGTTGACACAAGCCGGCTCGCAAAAACCGGTCGCGTTGTGGGCAAATCGCAGCTTCTCCCTGGCACGTTCATTTTCCGTTTGCATGGCTCGCTACCTTTGCAGACTCGTCTCGCCTCCATCCGCGGTTTCTCTTCCGCGCCGAGCGCAAAAAAGACTCCCTTTTGTGGATCCTTATCGTCCGTACTATTGTGCACATCTGTCGCATCACGCGGATTGGATCTACCTCTCGTGCGCGCGGTCGTGCAGTACGACCTGCCGACCGAAGGCGGTGCAACGGAGTATGTGCATCGCGTGGGACGCACTGCACGTGCAGGTAAAGGAGGCGAGGCTTGGAGCATTGTCGCACCAAGTGAGAAAGAATGGGTGCAATGGGTGGAGGAGAGAATGCATGGCGGTACATCGGAGGTTGGGGATGGCAGGATGAGTCTGCAAGACGTCAGCGTGGACGAGGTGCTGAAGAAGGGTTTTGGGGGAGAGGGGACTGATTACGAGGATCGTGCAACGGAGGTGCAGCTCGCATTTGAGCGGTGGGCACTGCGTCGCAAGGCCGTGAGTACTTGACCAGAGTGTTCCTTCATTCATGCACTAACGGCTGTGTTAGAACACCGATTTAGCGCGGAATGCATTTCGGTCGCACATGCGGGCGTATGCAACGCATCCATCTGACGAGAAGCATATTTTCCACATCAGGCACCTGCATCTTGGTCATCTGGCGAAGGCTTTTGCCCTGCGCGAGGCTCCAAGCACCGTCAACTCCTTTAGAAATAAGGGCAAGGCGAAGGGCAAGGCGGTGCAGGGCCCCAGAGCGAAGTCATATCATAGAAAGGGTCATAGCGACGGCGACGACAGCGACTATGGCGCAGCAGAGAAGAGAATGCGGGAAGCTGTCCGCGCGCAAGGGCGTCTGATCAAAAAGGGCGGGGTCATGATGAGCTCGGGTACTTCTGAGTTCCAACTTGCCTCTGCATACGAGCTGGAAAAAGTGGTGGCACAATCATGAGCAGATTATACACTACCACCGCCTTCTGCTTTTAACTTATATTGTCTGCTACCATGAGTGATTGTGGTGGCCAACCTTTTACAGCTTGTGGTTGGCGCCTCAGGACTCGCAAGGCTTACTCAGCGTAATTAGAACGCCAAAATTCAGAGGTCCATCAGCATCAAACCCAGGTAGAGATGACACTGTACTAATGAGGGTCACGTTGTGAGACTGCAAACAGGCATCTTGGGACGTTCGTCTGCATAACAGAACAAGCGGTAGTGTCGCATCACCAGGCTACTATGGTATAATTACCAAGGATGTTTGAATAAATCAACACGAAGGCATCGTCGACAAAAAGACGTATAACCAAGATGAAGGGCTGCATCAAACGATTCCGGGCAATGGTTGATGGGATGTTGATGAAGTGTGATGATAGGGACTGCGACAGAGTCAATTACCCCTACTGTAGCCAAGTTACTGGGAGGATTCGGAACCCTTGTACGCAGGATGGGTGAAGTCTATTGCGACGAGGTAAAACTCCGGTCGCTGAGCGTACTATGATGTGCAACTGATCCGCGATGTGCAAATCTCAAATTTTTATACAACAATGCCATTTAATGGCTCTGGGAAAATTATAGTAGCACTATTCAGTATATAACATCATGCCTATGAAGTCAAAACAATAAAATAGCTCATGGGATGCAAGAAATGGTCAAAACGACCCTAATGTAAGATGTTCAGGTTGTTCGGAAACATACACCCTGACTGCAAACCCCTAGGAACAGTTTACCAATCCAATATACATGTCAACACCACCTCAGAACTAATTTTCCGAAGGGTAGCGAAGGTGGAATTGTCGTTAAAATGAACGATTTACACTTTTGTTGAACCGGATGTGACTCTGAAGTGACACATTAAAGTTCCGCTCACGGCAGGGCATCGGCAATACCACCAGCAATTTTGGAGATGCCAATCCTGCAATCGCCTCTCGCCGTCGGGACTGAAACTAGATTGTGACCAGCCGTTACAAAGATTTGCATATTGCAAACCTTTTGCATCTGGACCTCGGTCATTGTCTGAGAGCTCAACAACTTCAAATAAGAAGATATAAAATTTATGAGCAGATATAAAAGAGTAAAAATGACATAGGATTCAAATTTAAAGGCTCCAAGTGTGTTGTGGAAGGCTGTAGAAATTGAAAAGTGAAATATTTGCAATTCCCGGCCACCCATAGTAGTGGTATCGGTCATGATGCATGCGATACCCAAAGATGACGAAGCAGACGGAGGCTTTCCAGCTCAGAGCTGAACAATAATGGGTCACCCCATCTTTGACCATTTTGTGTCGTGTATTGCTTAGACACAATAAGTTAGAATCATGTCACTTCGCGGATGAGCCGTGTTATCAGTTGCTAGGAAAGCGCTGTCATTGGCGCGAAACTTGTCTGCACAAGATGATACCCTGTTGTAACAACCGACGGAAAAGTGGAGGGAAGCCGTAATACCAGTCGCTGACGTGACTTACGCATATATCCACATTATAATAATTCCAAAATGATCGGTCGAAAGGGATACCTGGTTACATCGAGAATGCCTCTGGGTCCTCGTTGTCAACCTTGTGATACTGTCCGCGCTTTTGGGCAAGTTGGCGCCGCAGCCAGCGTTTTCCCCCTAGCGCAACAAACAGACTGACGACCAGTCCAACAAAGAGCAGCGCACCGAAGATGACGCCACCCGCACTTATATAAGTGCGTTGTGGGAAGTTGGTCGCCTCGTCATGCAGATTCGTCTCAGCGGCAATAGGCTTGGGTGTCGACTCTTTAGTGGTTTCGTTCGCGAGCGTAGGTATCTCGGTCGATGATGGCGTAGAAATCGAAGCAGATTCCTGCGGTAACAGATCGCATTTTATTCGTGGGATGAATTTTACATAAATGAGCCGACTAGAGCTCAGAATGGATAGGCACCTCTTTCCCATCTTCATCAACCGACAGGTCGAGAGGAAGCTGACCATTGGGATGAAAATTACTGTAAGCTCTGGAAGACAAATCAAGCATCCGACATACCTCTCCACAGTCAGCAATGATAACATCATCGCTAGGCCTGTCGTTTTTGCCCTTTGAGACGTTCTCTGCACCGAGATGAATTCTGACATATGTATCAGCATGCTAAGAAACATACCAATCTTCTTGACGATATCCATGCCCTCAAGAACTTTGCCAAATACGACCTGCAACCACGATATTGTGACTTAGGTACTCAGTGGTTCGTCATGGTAGTCAATGACTTACATGCTTGCCATCCAGCCAACTAGTGATGACAGTGGTGATGAACTACAAAGCACTTAATTCTCCCGCTCTGATACAATGAAAACACACCCACGAATTGAGAGCCTAAACAGACACTATGAGCAAAGTCAAAATGAAAATTAAGCGTCGCTACTTGCCATTGGTATCCTTGCCTGCATTTGCCATGGAGAGCATACCAGGAGTGGTGTGCTTGAGTTTGCTAGAATTGGATATGAGACCTTAATAGCATAGAAACATAACATATACTCACAAGTTTTCGTCGGCGAATCTGTCACCGTAAATTGACTGAGATGTCACGACGAATCAGCACCAGCAGGCTGCAAAGTATATAACCATCGAAATCACCTTCCCACCGGTACCATCTCCCCGAGCTTTATGTCAAGCGAATCGAGCACGTCAAGGCTAGGCTCGGAGAAATTCCCAACTATATGTACTTACTGAAGTCCCCACCCTGGATCCTAGGTGCAAGAGAGGTAATGTCAGCTAAGTCGTAGCAAGATATGTGAAACGATAAACACATACATAAAGTCCTTGATGACTCGGTGGAACTTGGAGCCTTTGTAGCCAAAACCAAGCTCAGTGCCGTCTTTCTTGACACCGGTAGAAAGTGCACGGAAGTTCTCTGCAGTTTTAGGAACGGTCTACAGATCGAATAAGCGCCTTGACTCTGCGGATTCGTAGGAAACTACAGGTCTACATACACCGCCAAAGAGGCCCATCACAACTTTGCAAGGTAGAAGAACCGCATCAGCGACATATCAATCCGAGATGAGTAGCTACATACTTCGGCCGAGGTCCTCGTCACCATGCTTGATGTCGAAGTAGACTCTGTTCGTGACCTTAGGGCCACGAGAAGCCTCCACAGAGTGAGCGCAGAAGAGTGCTGCAAAGGTGACAACGAGCAGAGCGAAGGAGGCCCGCAGCAGCATTGTTGGCAGAATAATGGATTGAGGAAATAGGTGACGTTGCAATTAGAGTGCCAGGTAATATAGTCGGGTGCAATCTCAAGCCGGATCCTGGGAAAAAGTCGTCTCCAGAGGTAGACACGTGTCCAACATACAGTACCTTGGGATCACATACGTGTAAGGCTAGTATAGTTTTGTAGGGAGACCCAACGGAGGCCGCACACTCAACTCACGTATATAAGGTCTGAAGGAGACTATGTAGGTCGTACAGGCCGCTGAGTCTTCGCTGACACCAGAATCGTGTTTCCATCACGGATAGCAAGAGATAAAGTCAAGGTGAGGTTGATCATACCAAACAGACTTCAACATCCTGTCATTGCATGCCTTTTGAGCGACCTTTCCCACTTGTATTAGCACAGACTAGATTGCACGCCATGCTGCGATTCCTGATCTTTGCTGGGTATTGCCCCACACAATTTTTGCTTGTCGTGTATCCGTCTTCTTGGCAACGTTTGAGTGAGCTCTGCCATACATGCTTTCATCTCAAGCTGAATCCCCATCAATAATACCGCCTGATTTTCATGCAAGACATATAACCTATAACATGGTAAACACGCAGCACGGCACACACAATACTATACTAGATGATCTGCAACAGACCAGCATAAGTTAGACAAGCCGAAGGACAATAACGACGCATTCTCTCTTGATAGAATATAACTCACTAGCGCTTGCGTTTCTTCCCCCTCGCTGCGTCCGCACCGGGAGGCGGGGGTTGGGGATGGAGCACGGCAGCGCGTCGACGCCGTGCAGGTAATGGTGCGACGGGTCGTGGCTGTGCGGCGTTGGCGGCAACTTGTGGGGCTTGGGCGGCAGCTTGCTGAGCTTGGGCCAAAGCCTGCGCCTGTGCAAGGTGAGCCCGTGCGCGTGTCATAATTGGACCTGGTAAAGCCTGCGGAGGGTTCGCGTCGACTCGAGCAAATTGCTGGAGGTTCGCATGATGATTCGCTCGAGCTGCATGTACCCCGTGCTGGTGCTGCACCTGCGCGTTCCCCCCGTGAAGTCCTCCGCGGACGCCAAAAAGGCCCGCTTGCCAGAGGTGAGGCGGGCCTACTAACCCAGCAGGGTAGGCAGGTCCCGGTGCGACTGCGAGTTGCACGGGCGGAAAGCCTTGATGAACGGGGAACCGCTGCTGATGCAGTGGTTGTACGGGTGCTCTTGGATGTGTCTGGTCGGGAGGTGGGGGTAAATCAATCCTGATATCTTCATCTTTTGTCTCAGGATGCAAGCGTTTGTACTCTAGCAGAGCATCACGAGCAGCAGCGGTAACCTGCCATTGCTCATGAGCGGTCTGTGCAGCACAAAGAAGTGTACATGTGACTACCTCGTCCACATGTCGTTGTTCCACGGAGTCCCATAGCGGACATTTTTCCGACTACGATCATAAGCTTGGGGTATCAATGAATCACCAAAAAATCATATAGCGCACCTGGTTGAAATGTTCGTAGCCATGAATGACTTCCCGACAAACGTAGCATAGCACGGTATGACATTGAGGGCATTGCATCTTGTTGCACTAGCAGACGGAACTCAGTGCACAGCGGATTGTGACCCGACTGACACTTACTCCGGATTCCTTGACAAACGCTGTCCAATGGCAGTCAGACAATAATGCTGGAGACCACAAAGAGGTCACATACATTTTTGGCACTTTGGACAGTTTCGCATCAAGGCGCGGGCTACGGAAAAGTCTGAGGCATAGACAGGGCGCATTGGCAGACAAACTTACTCATAGCCTCTTCAACTGCATGCTGCCCGTCAAGCTTCTTCTTCTCCTCGGCCTCTGAAACATGATATAAACCAGTGTTACATGCACGCTTATGAAATTCGTAGTATATGTACCTTGACAGCTCTTTGGAAGATGGTCCTGCATCATGTCACCGTGAACCAATGAGAGTGGATCAAAATACGGAAGACTCACCTCTTTCTTGCATTTCCTGCAACTGACTTTCCCGCAATCCTCGTTTTGGCAGCTCAAAAGCTTGTCGACCTCCGCGTCGGTATCCATAACTACCTTAAACTCACAAAAAGGGCAATCTTCCAGGCCCTCGAGCCCCGCGGCCTCGATATCGCGCTGCTGACGCACACGCTCGTAAAGTTCCAGCAGTTTCGACGAGAGAATGCGCCGGAGCTCCGAGTCGGGAAATGGCATAATACAGCCAGACTGGTCCATACACTGTATATTCGGATTATGCTCACCGAGCTTGGTCGAGGCGTATGACGTCACACAAGATGCACAAAAGAGGTGAGCATCAGGGCATTGGATCATCTTATCCTATGAGCGCGCGTAGATCGTCAGTACGGCTGCAATCTCCGAAGCATAAACTTACGAATGGATAGCTAGAGAAGCAGCATCCGCACTCTATCCCATCGCCCACGTTCTCATACTCTTGCTCGTTCATTTGCTCCGCCAACAACTCGTCCCTCTCCGACGCGTCTGCCTCAAGCTTCTTAAGCAACCATGCCCGCTCTTTATTGAATTCGTCAATGAACTCATCGTTCGAGAGGGTCGACGGTTTTCTGCTTCTGGTCTTCCTGCGTCCAGATGAAGAGTTCTGACCCAGCGCAGGATACTGCTCCCCACGCTGCTGCTCCTTGAGCAGGTGCAGGTATGTAGGCGCGTAGAATGAGCCGTTTTCGACTAACGCCTGCGTAATGTGACGTCGCGGTACGTTGCAGAAATCATGAGCAAGCTCGTCCTGTCATAGGTCATAACCACGTCGTCAAGGCAAAGTCATAGCTGACAATAAAGTGATCAACCTTACAAGGACGAATTTGATATACCCTGGGCCACCTTTTCTCGCCCTGTCCGTTCTTGAATAGTCAAAAGCATCCCGGTCGGCTGCCCCTTCACTCTGAGCCTTACCCTTCCCTTTGCCTTTGTCCTTCGGGTATGTTGGGTCCTCTAATAACTGATGCACGATCGCCTCGATGATGTTATCCGGGAACGCAGCATGAAGGCGTTCGACAAGTTCAAAGACATGTGCAGGCAAGACATCCGGGACAACTTCGCGCACTCGCGCGACATATAGCTCGGCCAGATCTTGAGGTTGTTCGAGCACTGGCTGTGGCTGTTCAGGTGGCGCCTGGGTCTGCTCTCGAGGAACTGATACAGGTTGTGGGAGCTCGTGAGGCGGGGTAGCAGGGAGTGACGATATACTACGCGTCGGAGATGGAGAAGCAGGCTGCACATCGCGGCGCTCGCGCAGAGCCACAGGGCTTTCATCAATGTTAATCGGTATACGACGTTTTCCCAGTCTGGATGACCCTGCGTGAGGAGCCTCAGTGCGGAAAATCTTGCGTTTCTTGGATGGCGGCGCCTCTTCGAGTCGAACGTTCGAGCCGTCCGAGCCGTCCGAGTCTGATACCTCAACAACTTCTCCAGAGCTCTCGCCTAGGAAAAGAGGCATGCGCGGTATGGGTCGCGCAGGAACCAGTGGAGTGAGCTTGGGCGACGAAAAGAGTTCAACGACATCAGCCATGGATAGGAAACTTGATCGTAGGGCAGGGGTGTGAGGTTCGAGACTAGAAGAGGCACGATAGACAAAGGATGTGGACCGAGACTCCAACTTATAGAATCAGACAAGAGGACATCCGGCGTAGAGGTGTATTAACACGACGATATGCCACCGGTCAGGACAGGCTCAAAGGCTTCCAGACAACGAGTAGCGACACAAAGGCCTGCACAGCCTGGATCGGGATAGGCAGCTTATGTTAAAATGAGATGAATGAACGAGTGAGCCGGGTGAGCCGAGAATCTTGCTGGTATTCCCAGTGAAAGGGCTTTCGAGTGCACAAGTACACACACAGAGCGCCCGAGTCGCGTCAACCGACGCGCATCGTGACGGCGCTCCTGTATGTCACACACGAGTCAGAATCACTGTCACGCATAACACAGTCAGCATCCAGTCAGAGTGGGCCAGCGCATCCCCAGCAAAAACACACTCTCGTTCTGCGATCTGTAGGTAGTCTCAATTTCGTTTGACCCGAGGGTCACTGCCTCACAGACGAGTTCAGTCCCTTGGCAGGCTCAGAGAAACCAAGCCTGAATAGGGGCCACCAGGAATAGCGACGCATCTGTTACCAGTGGCGTTAGCCATACACGAGCAACACGCAGCATCGAGCGCCATTTGATGGCCCCATCAACACCTTCCCGTGACGAAAGCTCGCAGGAACCCCCTGTTATCGCACCAGGAGGCACATATGCCATTCAGGTGCGCAAACCCTTGGCTGCTTAGTCATCACGCAAGCGCTAAGCGTCTTCGCCTTAGAGCGTTACTGTTGGGTGTAAAGTCTATGTACGACGCTGGAACCCTGACATTTCAGCCCCGGAGGAGCGTCTCGCCGAGATTCTTTCCATCCGTGACAAGCCCAACAATCCGTATCTCCGCCGCCATGCTACCTCAGGCTCTGGGACGCCCGCTAGCTCGACGCCTACACCTGAGCTCTTTCCGCCAGACCCAGAGCTAGACAAGTACGAGTACTTCATCCACTGGGACACATTCAACAAGCGACTCGACGAATGGCTACCCGGCTCGCGCCTGGTGCTCGCGCGTGAGCTCGAGTACCCCCGCCAGAAGAAGGACAAGGAGAAAGTCGGGAAGAAGAATGGATCCGTCACGCCCATCAAACGCGTTGGCAAAATGCCGCGCGGGAAGGAAACATCATTGTTGCGCCGTGCGACGTTGAACAATGCTATTGCAGGAAAGGGCATGGTTAAGGGGATAGGCAAAGGTGCGCCACCGCCGTCACCTTCCCCCTCCCCGATGGCGTCGCCGTCCCCTGCTCCCGGCTCGCTGAAGCGTAAGGTGCCACACGATGAGGTCGAAGAAGAAGAAGAGGACGAGGATGCCGAAGGCGAACCGGATGCAGAGGGTGAGATGGATGTCGACGAGGACGCCGATGCCGACGCCGACGCCGATGCTGACGCTGACACCGACGCCGACGCCGATGCCGACGCCGACGCCGACGCCGATGCTGACGCCGACGCCGACGCTGAAGGCGAAGCCGAAGTCGAAGCTGAGGGCGACTCATTCGACATTACTGTTCCGCCGCCCGTCGAGCCACCTCTGCCACTTTCTTCCTTCTCCAAGGAGGCCGAGATCGAGAAGCTGCGCACGAGCGGATCTATGACACAGTCCGTGTCTGAAATTGCGCGCGTGAAGAATCTCAATCGGCTTTCCATTGGACGTCACGAGGTTGAGGCATGGTATTTCAGCCCGTATCCACAAGACTATGCGCACCTGCCCGTGCTCTACATATGCGAATTTTGCCTGGGTTACTTCCCGAGCCAGTTCATGCTTACACGGCACCGCAAACGCTGTACACTGGTCATGCCTCCAGGCAACGAAATTTACCGCCACGATGATATCTCCGTCTTTGAGATCGATGGGCGCAAGCAGCTCACATACTGCAGAAATTTGAGTCTTCTGAGCAAGTGTTTTCTGGATCAGTAGGCATCGGTGATTTTCCCCACTACTGTGCAGTCGTTCACCTTTTTTCTATGAAGCAAGACCCTTTATTATGACGTCACGCCGTTCCTGTATTATGTGATGGTATGTCCCTCCCTTTTCAACGCCACATTCGTCTCACCCGTTGTGTCTCATGCCATAGTGTCAGCGTGACTCGATGGGATGCCATCTCATTGGTTACTTCTCGAAGGAGAAGGAGTCGGCCGAGAACTACAACGTTGCTTGCATTCTGACCTTACCCCAGCACCAGCGACATGGATACGGCAAGCTGCTCATTGAGTTCTCGTACTTGCTCAGCCAGCATGAGAGCAAGCTCGGCAGTCCCGAGAAGCCGCTGTCCGATTTGGGTCTCCTAGGCTACCGCGCATACTGGGCGGAAAAGATCGTCGAGGCGGTGCTGACGGCAGGCGAAGAAATCAGCGTAGATGAGATCGCGCAGATGACGTCCATCACGCACGCCGACGTGATGAATACGTTGCGTCCCATCCCTTTGCGGTGCCGACCCACCCTGCTGACCAGTGCATTTCTCTACTGCAGATGCACGACCCTGCAGCTGTTCAAGCACTACAAGGGCCAGCACGTTATCTGCCTCTCGGACGCCGTGATCGAGCGGTACGAGAAGTCTCGGGCGAAGCGTCGCCGCCGTATACACAAGGAGTCGCTCAAGTGGAAACCGCCCACTTTTACGCGCGACCAGCTGCGGTTCGGTTGGTAGATGCGGGCGAGAGCCTGTCGAGCGTTATTGCGATCCCTTTGGGCGTCCCTCAGCTTGCCATCGGGTGCGTCACTCGTCTGAGATGGGCACTCCCGCATGCTTGATTCCCGATCTGAGCTTGAGCTCAGTGGTGGGAGGTGGTCATGTCGCTATGTATAATATGATCGAGATACCTGTAGCAGTCAAAGATTCTTGCTTTCCTCTCCCGAGCGGCGCGTTCCAAAAGGGATCAGACTACATTGGTCCACTTCAAAAAGACTTTGAGATTATCTTGACAGGCGCGTGTCATAGAAGGAGCGATCCTCCTCGAGTTGAGTAAAGATCAGGGTGCTGGCACGTCAAATACTCTCAAAAGTTACACTTTGCATCACGAGTTATGGTGCGGGAAGTAGGTACACTCGGAGCATCCACCAGCAACGCAGCGCCCACCGAGGCACCGAAAGAGAGGGTGGGTCAAGATGGTACAGAGACGGCAGCCCGCCATCCGTCCCTAAGAGAAACACAACTCGGTACAGTAACAAGCGACCTCAGACGCCCATGCTGTCATGAGCCTTTCCCATCGCCAGCGTGGGCCGTACGCGGACGCGCCCTCTTACGCATCCGCGAAGCAGCCGAGGGATCCTCGAAGCTCTCTTCACGCTCCAGCAGCGCGAACGACTCGTCGCCGCTTGTGCTTCCAGTCGGGCTGGATCCCCATGCATTCATATCATGCCACGAGTCCTCTCGCTTTGGTCTCCGCTCCTGCTCCCGCTCCCGCTCGTGCTCCGCACTCCCTTCCTCCTGCAGATCCAGCAATGGACGCTCGGGCAGCGCGCTGCGCGCCAGAGTGGGCGAGCTCGGCTGGCTTGCAAATGGCGAAAACACGCCGTCGCCGGCGAGCCGCGCTGCGCCGACGTCCTCTGCGGCGAACACGGACGAGAGGGGCGAGCCCGCGTTGATGACGATAGTAGGAGCGTGCAGGCGTGCCGACGTGCGCGAGGAAGAGGGCGGCGGCGACGACGACGATGATGATGATGACGAAGACTCGGGGAGCAACTCGACGGACGCCATCGCGAGGTCGGTGTCGGAGACGGGCAGCTTGGCGGCCGTCGACGCGCTGGTGTCGCCGAGCGTGCGCGCGATGACGTATGCTGTGACGTCCTGCACGCGCCGGAATCAGTGTCTGGAGATGTGAGGGAGGGCGGAAGTGGAGGAGCGCACCAGGAGGCCAAGGACGAGGACGGGCAGAGTGAGGAGGACGGCGAGGATGCGGAAGGTGGAGGCGGTGCTGGCGACCCAGGAGTCGGCTGTGTAGTTCCAGAGGGTGTCGAGATACCAGCTCCAGATGAGGGCGGGGAGGGCGAGTGCAGAGGACATGCTGGAAGTGTGTGGCACGCAGATGTGCAGTGCTGTTGAATACGCTAGGAGAATTGGCAGCTCAGGCTAAACGACGGGCCGCGCGCGGGCTGTGTGGATCGAGCTAGGAGGTGGCGATGGCGCCAGGAGAGCATTGAGACAAAATGCGAGGCGAACGAATATTGACTGTCGTGCGTGGTGTCTCTCCTATGACGTTTTGCTGGTCGATCCCGCCAGCGCCAATTAATATTATAGCCGCCAAGAGACTCTGCGACATCTCGACACCGTGAACAAGGTCTCACTCCTGTCCCCCGGGTGGTACACCATCGCGACATATCCTAAAGTTAGGGTCCCGGCATTTGGACCGTGCCGTGCCGACGCCACTACGCCCAGCACGCACAAGATATGATTCTTGGTCAAACGCGAAACTCGTCAGCATGACCATGACGATCAATGACATCATCTTTTTTTTGGTTAACTCCATGCCTGTGCCTTGCCCATCCGTGCGCCCTCGGGTTCGAACGTTCCACGGAGCTGTTCTCTGATGCAAGGGTAGCGTCGCTCCACTCGTCAAACTCCCTATTGGTACCATCTACGGTATGATGGCAATAAATTGCCATCATATATCGCAGCAAGCACTAGCTTGCCATCATATGTCGCAGCACGCACTAGCTCTCCATGAGGATCGCTCCGGACGAAGTAGCGAAAAAAAAAAAAAAAGAGGCCTGATCGCCGCTCGGAACTATCGCACAATCACGACCTGGGTTTCTAATCCCATCCCCCTCACCTCAGGACGCTCTCTCCTCTCCTCTCCTCTCCTCTGCCCCCGCCTCGTCCCTCGATGTGCAGATCTCGACCCGCCGCGCCGCAGGCCACACAGCGATCCTGCGCACCGGCTCTGGGCCGTCCAGACTCCAGACCATTGACCCGCCCCGAGCCGTCGTCCACGCGGTCTCCCGCACGGGCGTGCCTCGGCGATCAGCCCCATCAAGCCCGCCGCGATCGACCCCACCCACCCTGTGCCGAGCCGTGCCGAACCCACCCAAGTCGTGTCCGCGCAAACGCGCGCAGACGCGCAAGAGTCGACGTCCCCAGGACAGGACACAACTACTGCATGACTGGGCCCCATGCACGGACGCGCCGACCGTTCGGCCGCTCCTGCGCCTGGACGTGTCGCCACCGCGTGGTTTCCTGTCTGCGGGCGCAACACGTCGTCCGCGCGGGGATACAGGGGGGGGATGGGGTGACCCAGAAGGGGGCGCGCTATCGGTAGATGGGCCTGCTGTTGCGCAGCCAATTGCGTCAGCTGAGCGTGCGGTGCGCGCCAGTAATGCGGGCTGCGTGTCGACCTCGTCTTGCGCAGGGGGTGTTGGTGGGCGAATATCGAATTCAGCGGGGCAACATGCGGAATTCCCGCAACGCCCCATCAGACAATCGCCATGAGGAGGAATTTAAATTGCGATAAGTAATTAAATATGGAGGCTGGGGGGCCACGCACGCACGCACGCGCGCGGGGGGGGGATTGATGCGTGGTCGCGGGTGGTGTGTGTGGTGATACGGACGACTCGCGAAAATAGCTGTGGGCCATATGCCCGCATGACGTGCTTGCGCGGATTGGCAGTTGAGACGGGGGACGCCAGTGCGGCGGAGCTGACGTGACCCTGCGCGTCGCATAAGCATAGCACTGCGGGAGGACGCGCCGTGCGCCTGCACAGCGGGACAGAGACGTGGGCGACTTCTTGCGCTGAATTATCGCGGGCGGGCGAGCATACACTCAGGTTAACTGCCGGCGTGGGTGGCAAAAAAAATTGCACTATGATAGAAGAACCTGGACTACAGTTGTAAGACAGAGGAAATGGGCCGAGCCCGGTATGTGGTGTATAAGCGGCAGCACT
>QLPM01000788.1:0-11431 GCA_003314695.1 Albatrellus sp. MG142
GCACACTTACATGCTCGATCTCCCGCGTTGGGCTGGTGGTGTCGCCATCACCCCGCACATCCACGCCATCGCTCGGCTTCTTTAAGGGGCGTGTCGTAGTCCTTGGCTTGAGACGCGACGTAGCTGCGTCGATCAAGTCAATGGGAGAACGACAGGTGCCAGGAAGACAGTCGCATTACCAGTACTGGCCTTTGGCTCGCACGGACGGGAAGCGGGGAAGTCCTCCGTGGCCGCTCGGCTCAGAGGGGAAATGACATTACGTTCTGAGCGACGATCATCAGCATCGTGACTGCTTGCTTTCCAGAAACACTGGGGAGGTCCTACAAACTGCTTACCGGCGATTGGCCTGACCGTAGCCTCTTCCTGCTTCCATGTTTTTGCAGACAGCTTACTCGGATGCTCCTCGGCTCGTCTCTCGGCCGTATCCCTCGGCTCCTCATCATCTTCAACCTCGTCGACCATGGGTGCGAATGACACATTCTTCTTCTGCCTTGACACCGGAGGATCTGCTTTCCGATGCGCCGACGAGGTCAGCAGGTTTACCCATTCTCTGGTGGCAGGACTCGGAAGGCGAAATGACGAATCAAGTGACGCGTCAAGGTCGTGAAAAGTGGAATTAACCTCCCCGCCGTCGTCTTCCGAGACGACGGGCGTGACCTCACGCGCGCATTCACTCATTCCAGTGCTCGAATCAAAGTCGATGACAGGCTCAACGACAGCCTTCGGCGAGACAATACGAGGCGGCGCAGTCGCTTTCCGTTTTCCTTGTGGTTTCGCGGGCGAATCGTCGACCAGTGTCAGATCGATCATTGTCACATCGCCCTAAACGATGAGACATCGTCAGCTTGATGTATCCGACTTCCCCTGATGAAACGGGAACAAACATATCCACCCCTGCTTGCTACATTCGCCACCGGACCCTTCACAGGACCTTTCTGTTGGCAGGTTCAGCACCTTGAGAGACTCTAAAGAAAAATAAACAAAGACTGTACCTTGACTTCCGACTTCCCCGGAGAGTGCACCACCGGGTCGTCCACGACCAATGTTAATTCATCATGATCAAATAGAACATCATTGACTGCTTCAATGGATGAGGCGTGGGCCGTACGGTGGTTGCCAGTAGTCAATCCACGTCTGGGTGGGCGAGTTTCAGTGTGCCAGCCACTGGGTAAAACTGCCTCTTCAGCAGTGGTCGCCACCTGCTGGATTGGAGGCGTGGTCGGGCTAGGCAGATGTTCTTCCACCTGCGTTGCCTTGTCCGATTTGCGCTCTTCAACGGGCGACCCTGTTTCTGCACTCTGCGATGGAGCCTGCACTGAAATCCCCTCTTCGACAGGATCCGTCGGATTTAGCTGTTTCTTGACCCTCGCCTGTTAACTGTGTTAAATGAAGATCAAATTGCAGTCAAGGTTGACTCTACCTTGGTCGTCTTCTGCATATTTCTCGCAATTGGTTGAACGGTAGGCTGAATAGCAGGCTTACTAGCAATGTCTTCCTTAGAACCTGTTAAGACTGGTGCCGTCATGGTTGTGGACTTCTGCAGTGGAGTTAGAGATCGCAGAGGTTCCTTTGCAACAGCTGAAGACCCGATATCAGCCTTCGGTTGCGCTGTTGCCTTCTTTCTTTTGCAAGCATTGGCAGAAGGTTTCGCAGGTGTGGCAGGTTTGCCGTTCTTCCCATTCATGCCTGCAACTCTCGATCTCGTCGTCACAGGCTCGCTGCGCCGAGTTGGAGAGTCCATCGTAATTGGATCTGATGAAGACTCGGCGTTCGAGATAACCAGAGCTACCTGGCCAGGAATTTCATCGTAATCGATGCTCGCAGGCTTCAGCGGTACCGATCTCTTCGCCTCAGCACCGAAACTCTTCAGTGGTCGCGGACTCGACTGAATTTTTGCGTTTCTCAGTGGTGCAGAGGCCTCGGTCTGCGTGTCCGAGACGGCGGTCTTTTCTTTCTTTGCCCTCTTCGCAGGTGGATTTGCAGGAGCGTTGGGAGACCTGGGGACATCGACCTCTTGATCCGTCCTCGCAACGCCTCTTTTCCGCTTTTTGCCCAGGCCGTGCTTTCCTGACTGAGCAGATAGCTCAGCTACTTCTTCAGTATCTGTCTGCTTTAGAGTGACGGGGCCTGGTGCTAATTTAGTAGGACGAATTCATTGTATAAAAATCCGTGCTTACCACCCTGGACGACCATAACAGATTTATCCCGTCCTGAAGTCAACAAACTAATGTCAGCTAGTTATTCCAGTCAAGAATGTAACGTATCGTGAACAGCACCGCTGTTTCCAGAACGTCCAGACGGTCTTCGGTGTACTGATCTAGCAGACGTGACCATGCCAGTATTTGCGACCTGTGGCGTACTTGGTCTCATCACTTGATTCTGAACAGCCTGTGCAATCCTCTTCGAAGCGACAACCGCTGAAGCTCGAGTGGGTCGGTCCGAAATGATGGAGGACTCTCCTGCGAAAGTTGCGTCAAGGGATGTTCCAAATGTAGTCCTTCATGGCTGACCGGGTTGTAGATACGAGTCCCGCTCAGCACTGTCTTCAGTGTCAGATTTCTCTACAGCCATCTGTTTCTTCTTGGAAGCTTTCATAAGTGCTATGCTTTTTTCCTCTGCATTACTGGCCTGATCTTGCGAGTCCAACACCTTTCTCCCCTTGAGCGCTACCACCGAAGCCAGCTTCGGCTTCTCCGTAAGCCCATCGGAGGTGTCAACATGGGGGTGGGAGTGAGCATGGAAGTGGTCACTGAGCGTCGACACTGCGTTTCTGGCACCAGTGTCGACGCTTCTGGGGCTACTATGGGTACCTGTTCCGGAGGTGCTTTTGGCTGCTGTGCTGGTTGACATAGGCTGAAAAAGCTGCCTGGGAAGGTCAGAAGACTCGTGCAAAGGTTCGACATCGGAGATGTCAGATAGTTCTTCGTCACTTGCGCCAAACACTGCATCGCGAATCTTCTGACTGCGAGAACGGCTGATTGTAACGTGGCCGGCGGTAGCAGAAGCACGAGGACCATGGTCACGGCGGCCACGACCATCGTGAGCAGAATCAGTAGGACGAGTAGCAGGACGAGTAACAACGTCAGGACGAGAAGGAGAAGGCATAGAGCGATCAGGAATAATGGGGATGGCTTGACACCTTTCGGGAATCTCTTGCATGCCTGATAGCAGAGGATGGGACATTGTAGGGCTAGCCATGTGATGGCGATTGCCGCTGACTTCCATTTCCCTCCTTGCGGACCTGTCGGTTGCATTGACTGAGAGATGGATGGCGGTATCAGTGGACCGGAATTCTTTGTCCAGCAAAGGTGATTGGTCACTAGTGTCGCCAACATCATGGAGATTCGGACAGGAAGGAACGTCATCACTACTCAAATGAAAGACTGGATATGGGGTGGATAAAAGTCAAGAAAAGATAAACAGAGGTAGTGCATAAGAGATGGAACGTTAGAGAGCTCACCTTCTTCAACGATCTTGACCTTATCCTATGATAGTGTCAGCCCAATTTCAAACAATGCACCACAGAAGTTAGACCGGCGCTGACTTTATACGAAGGAGTTACTTTCAGCCCTATATCTTTAAATTCTAGCTTGGTCGGCAATGTATTGACCGAGACTCGGGTAGTTGAGACTGCAATACGTGCGCTATCTTGGGAAATAAGGGTGCCCTGTCATGTTACAAGCATATCAATCGCGAGTTGCAAGTATCTTGGTGAACTAACGGACCAATCCCCTATTCTTTAGCGACCGCATGAACTTATCAACGTTTGAGGAATTGACTCTAAAGGACATGTTCATAGGCTGGTCAGCAGGATGCTTCATCTGACGATCTCCTATGAAAGCCGGAGCAGTCATCTTGATGACTATGTGGCCTGCATTTGTCGCCTTGATCTGACGTATCCCAGAATAAAGGATCCGAACAGCTTCATATTCGTTATCCTGCCTTCTGTCAAGGACAGCCACTGCACAGACCGGGTCTATAACGAACCTTGTTTATATGATTTAAGAAGAAAGACTGGCTATCCACAACGATTTTTTCTACTGGATTGCTGGAAAAGATTTGCCCACAAATGTTTATATCATTTGCGGGGAATGGCTGGGGACTAGTGACAGCCTCATAGACACAGTCCCCTTGAAAGTTGCGAGAAGAAGGACGTACTATGCGATATCCCGTGCCAGAATGTCAATGATCTTGCATGCCGTCTCTTCCCAATCATCACTGGAAATATGTTCCAATAATTGTACGATGTCATTTCCGTGACCAAAGCCTCCCGAAGCTGTTAAAAAGACTTCTTGTAAGAATTCTTTGCGTCTCGCTCTTCCCAAGGCAGTTCCTTGCGTTAGTGGAATAAGCCGTGCCAGTAATTCTAGCAAAATGTCAAGTGCCGCATAATCTAATATAATATATGTGTCCAGACAGAAGTATAGTCAGAATGTGAAGACACACCTTTTGTCGCATATATGACACGACCTAGCCTCTCCCTGCAATAGATGACGACCCGAGATTATTCGACCGTCGTAAATATGAAATAAAGAGACCGAAAACTGACCCTCCAATATACTGCGGACTGCGCAGCTTCTCCTTGTTGCGATGCTCTGCTGCAGCAGTAGATGACAGAAGCAGATATACCTTTTTATGGCGTGTAATGTTAGTAGCGACCAGATGCAGCGCATATATGCAGGATATTGTTCTTAGGCCCGCGCATCTTAGAACCACTCACCGTTTCTCTCAACTGTACTGTAAAGCCGGTTGCTGGTACCTTAAAGGTCGGCGAAAAGAATATGCTACAGATGTTAGCATAAAACGCTTGAGCAACGGCTTCCCGAGAATTATCTGCCATAGATATCATATAAAGGCGACTTCGACAAAACCAAGCACTGAATTCACCGTCGTCATTTGTTTCCAGGTAATCCTTGTAATTAGGTCGTCACCAATAGTAAGCGAATGGTGCAGGAGAGTAAATACCAGCACTCCTGATATGATAGACTGTGCCGTTTGCTCCCAAAGACGTCTTCTCTTACCAGCCTTCTTTCTCCAAGCTGGAGCTATCTTTTCATTGACAAGAAATGTGAATACCGCAACGGAAAGCTGCAGTGAAACAGTCGGAAACATTTTGTATAGAGGGACCAGAGCATGTCGCAGAGGATTGGACTGTTTCTGGTCGACAGATGGAAGTGTCGCTGTTGACTTGTTGAATTGTCACATAACCCTCTGCATCATATAAACAGAGGACCTACTAAAGCGACCACACAAGACGTGACATGAGCAACGTTGTCCGTAAGTTCCTTGCTCCAAGGCTCTGCGGCCTTCTTCAATGCAATCAGCAAGTCAGTGACGGGTCCGAATCCTTTGGCCATATTAAATAATTAAGGATACTATGCAGTAATAAGGTGATAGCTTGGAGTGCATATAGGACGGCTATGGTGATAACGGAGAACCCAAGGCCATCATAATCGCGTAACCCGGTAAGGTACGCGTCGCGGTCACGTGGATCGATGAAATGACGTAATGTAGGTTCTACTCACCTGCTAGTGACAGCAGCAAGAGTCAACTAAGACCAGTTCTGCAACTGCAACTTGAACTCATACTCGACAGCTCATCAGTTCTCCATAGTTTCCAGCCTACGAAATGACTCGTTCCTCAGCCTCTAGGTTCGTCACTCAACAGGATCCTCACTCTAAGTCACGCCGAAAAGGGAACACGAAAACGCGATACCTTTCTGACGGAAGTGAGGCAGTGTGGACCGAAGAGCTAAACGCCGCATTGATAGAGGGTATACTATACATTTAGTCTTAGTCTCAAACATTTCAATGATCGTAAACAGCTCTGGTGGTCCATCCACCGATGGGCAGACAAAGGTTGAGATGTCCTCAAACCGAGAACAACGACACAAGCAACCGTCCTACTAGTTTGGGCCGATGTCAACTGATTCAACAGTTTCTCAAACAGAGAACGGGGAAAAGTCGTACTAGGAAGCAAATCGCGAGCCGCTTGCAGAGACTGCGGCAGTCACATAAAGATGATCCCCAAAGTAAGTCTTCGCCTATGTGCCGTGCGCATGTTTTTGACGCTTTGAAGTGATGGAGCTTCTCAAAGTAGTGCACAATCTCTCAGGCCCAGGAGATTTTTTTAACAATATCAGCGCCGAGGAAGATCGCGAGTCTACGCCTACACAAGGTACAAATCAGTCTGTTCGAAACATTAAAACGTCAACCTTCCCCACAGGCTCCGTTCTAGTTTCCATGAATTCTAGCAATAGCGTTCAGTCTGTGATAGCAGAGCCATGTTTAATTGTCCACGGCGGGTCCGCGGCGCCTGCCCCTATGCTGGAACTCGAAGGCCGTGCCATCGGACCCTCCAGCAGTGGTAATCTTCAAGATGACCGTATGAATCCGATGTCCGCTGGTCAAGTACCTATCGAACTGGGCGCTCTGTGTCCCATGGACTGGGCAAACCTCATGTCTCGGCAACCCCCTACTGGTGAAAATCCGTCTTCGGGTCGACGAATTCAATCCTCGCCAGTGTCTTCTCGCTTCTTGCCTGCTGCTGGGTTGCACTCTATCGAACAATATTCTCTGTCAGGTTCTCCCTCTGCATACTATCCTGGATATCGACCTCAGTTATTCGGTCCTCAGCACACTGCAGGCCCTATCACGCCCGTCGATCAGATACTGCATACACCCAATCACCCACCTGAGATGCCTCGCCCAGAAAAGCGCAGGGCATGCTATGTGCAACCTCAGATGATTTCTCGTGCTCGTATGGAAACTGCTAGCTCACCTGTATCCTCATTTGAGATGCATCAAGATCGCCCTTTGCTTTCACCCATGGCTTTTGTTTGCGACCGGGCCAGTTCTTCACAGGCAGCTAGATCTCAGAACTACCCTGCGCTTTCTTCGCCACTCACATTCGTCCGTGGCTATTTTGAGAATCCTCATTTTAGTACCTCTCCTTTTTTCCATGATCTTGAGGATAATCCGCAACAACCTGCTTCACATCATCAGTCGCGTTTGGCACTGCGTCTTCCGAGGCGACTTTCCTACAATGTTGCACCACGACTTGTCTCACCGTCTGTGTCTCCCTTTGTTTTCTCGTCCCAATTTCCGAGCCCGAGTTCTGCTCATGCAATTGATACCTCGGTGACGGATACAGTTTGGAGCCTCGATCTGGCCTCTCCGGCAGTCATCAAATCATTCCTCCCCGAAGGACCGTCAGTCTCTGCCCAGTCTTCTCCCGGTCTCCTGGCAACACCTGCGACAAAAACATAGAGCTCCGAGCTTACTCTTGATGAGTGAACATATTATGTGTATTGTTTCTGTCTCGTTATCCGGCTTCATTGTCGGCGTCTTCTTATTATACCCTGTAGCTTCCTGTGTCCTGTAATTATGTGATCGCTACAATACAGCTCTTTATTGCCCTCAGCAGTCGACTGCACTCTCTGGCACAATAAATGCTTAAATAAGTATAGTGTGTATCATTGTTAATTGAGTCGTGATTTGGTGGATCTGCGGGCTTTGACCAGAATCATCATAACGCTGACACAATATGACAATCTCGAGAAACCATATAATGTATATAAGTTATGATGACAACTCGGAATTAGGTCGGTTGGTGAGGGATGGTGAGACTGCAGATTGTTCATCGCAATGACCAGGCCATTGAATCGACTGCCATCATTCCTGCAACCAACTGGAATGATGCTTTTGTCGTAGATCCCATCGTAGATCCCAGGTTGCTGCTACCACGAAAAGATGCCTAGTCAAGCATACGACTGAGGGAAAACATCTCCGCACCAGAGATAGACGAAAGAAGGTTCGGGAACTGTACAGTACTGACAAATCCGCAGCGTGCGGCAGAAGAAAAATAACAGCATACGGTAACAGACCATGTGCGCGCGTACATGCCACTCCAACATGCTTGGTATCAGATCAGAGATACATTTCATAGCCCGGGGTTGTGATCTCGCAGTACTATAGGAAGTGTAAGTGACAGAGGGACAGTGTCAAGTGAGATTGCGAATACGAAGATAGCGTCGCAACAATAGCTTGGCAGCCTGCACGAGGAGGTGAGACTCCGATTTGGATGTGGTGCCTGCCTATGTTGCATTCATTTTCAGGCAATTGTCCTACATTGCTATCCTTTTTATTTGGACACACATTGGCCAATCCTCCTCTCACTGGCTGCCCACCTAGGCAATGTGGTTATGTTGTAACCAATTGCAAACTGGCACATATGTATACACATGCTTTGTTACTGTACAATGTTATTTGTTTTCAGCTGCACACTGCAGATTTTTCAGTACTGTACAGTTTCGAACCTGCTTTTGTCCACCTCTGGTGTAGAGATATTGTCATTCTGGGTATGCTTGACTGAGGCTGTCTGCTAGGGACCTTGCAAGGCCTTTTTCATGGTAGCAGCAACCTGGGATCTACAACGATCACCCATGTGGACTACATAGTGATATGTAGATCTATGTGAGCACAATGAACTGAATGCTGTGGCTAGATGGATGCTCCGGCCAGAGGCATCAAACAACAATTCAGCAGCCCAGATATCTGAAATGCCCTACCTACATATCACTTCGTGGGTACTATGTTGCTCAAGATTTAGTGCATTTCACATTCATATTCAGGTTATAGTAATTTTGCTGCTAGATGTGAAAAGGCATCACAGGAGTTGCAGGGGCACGGAGGTCAGGCTTGGTTAGCCCACAGCGAGCACCAAGCGACAATACTAGTCCCACTCGAGGTCCATATTCTCACATTGAAGCTGGGCCTACACGCCGGTTGAAGGGGCTCGGATTGATGATGAATGTGATCATCACTATTGCGATTGTATCTTCTGATGTTGTGGCATGGAGCAGGGGCTGAGGTAGCGCCGTGACATCCGTAGATTCTCTTGATGGAACCAGTCATGACGCCGATATGCAGCCAAGTTAGTGTTACTGCACCGAGATTGCGCCCTCTTACGCGTGTACTATCATCCGTGAAGGGGACTGGTCTTACCAAGTATCAGCATCATGCCACTGGTCATCCTTCCTTTATCAGTCCTCGTCCACTGGTCCCCAACTAGTACTGTCGCATAGTTGCAACATGTCCGACTCGGAATCTGCATTGTCTGCTGTCCATGACTTCGATTCCGCAATGGTCCCACTTTTTGCTTGTACCTTCCTACTCAGCATGTGCGTACTAAGTTAACATGTTCAAAACCAGAGAATGTCGTGTCCATCCTGACTGCATGCTCCGCATCTCGACAGCATGTACGGAGTAACGAACATACAGGTATACACGTACTTCACACGATACCCGCAAGATAGTATATCGATGAAAGTTGTGGTAATGCTGATATCCTGAACCGTCTTCACCTTTGACTGAATCGCACTAGATTTCGATCATGTGGCAAGTCACCAGTATCTATGCTTCGAGTCTTCACCTTCATCAATGCGGAATTTGCATTACAGTGCTCTTGATACTGTGTATACCATTCTCTCCTGGTGGATGGCGTACGGTTTCATACTGGACATGGCGACCGGTCCCGCCAAGGCTTTAGACACAGTATTGACTGTGATTCCCTGGTGCGTGGTAGTACCTCTCTACCGTCGAGCTGCTTTCAGAAACATTGTGATGCTTTGGAAGGTCATTACCAGTCTGTCTATTGATTTTTCAGATTTTCGTTCAGATTTTTGTGTTCACGTCGTTTTGTCCGCTAAGGTCGTTGCATTGCTCGTCGTGAGTGAACAGTACACTGATGTTCATACACTGCGTCTAATGCCAGCCGTTTGGTGAGACTGCCAGTACCAGCTGCATGAGATGGTTAGTAACTCCGCGGCCATCCCCATAGTTGCAGATCTTGATACTGATGCGACGTATCTCCTGCAGCTTTGATTGTCTTCGGATTTGGCGTTGTGAGCAATCCGAAAAATATACATCGGATCGTTGCTGAAGCAGGGTTGTCAGTCAGCAAAGGGCACCGTGGCATAATCATAACAATTGTAAGCCCTTTCTTGAGCAACACTGCTATACTATACGGCTGATCAGTTTCGTTCTGACTAGGGAACGTTGGTTATCGCAGACTTCAGTGAGTTCGTTATCACAATCAAGGCCCCAATTTACACCTATGAGACCTCATTATGTGATTCTCAGCGTATGGCTTGTGTAAGTGCATTTGTTAACATAGGGATCATGGCATTCATGAGCCCATCCTTCGAACAAGACATGGTGTCCACATTGTAAGTAAGTTACATGCATATCGCCGGGTACCAATTATTAATCGAATACCTTGAAGGTTCAAGGCGTCTCTAGCCAATCTTCAGACGACGGGAATAGATGTGCGCAAACTATTACCTTCAGCACTGTATGCTAGTGTCTGCCTCACGATGGTATCTTTAGGTTTTCTACATTACAATTGGTCTATCGACCTTATCGGAATGCGCAATCGCAGGAATCCTATCGCTGTTGTTGTGGAAAAACCACTCCAAATTTAAAAGGTTTGTTTATTTCTAGCAGCAAGGTTCTTTTATCATCAATGTATTTTGACGAAATGATATCGTCCAGGAGTAACTTAAACTCTATTATATACACCACGATTGCATATACCGTGAGTACACCGGTCATTTCCAGGTAAGGACTAGTGATAATGAAATCATACATTGCCGCTAACTATGATTTCTTGCAGTATCTGGTATATCGGCATGGTGATTTCGGTACGTATGATGAATTGGCAGCACAATAACACTAGTGTAATCGGCGATTCCTGTAGATGATCACCACTGGTGGGATGTTTGCCATAAGCCTATGGCTTGTGATCCCAAAGCGTAAGTCCCTTCCCCTTGTTCTTTCTGGTATTCACCTCAGAACCACTTCTGCCCCCACATAATTCTCGCACATCGTACAGTTCAGCAGATATCCTTTTACGTCAATCTTAATGCTAGAAAACAACTGCGACGGGGACTTTACAATAAAGTACCCACAATGATGTACCCATCGCCCGCGGCGAAATGAAAGGCTTGGACGTGATTTATGTGGATTCTTTTTTGTACATCACGGTTTCACGCAAGTTACATTTATATGGCTTGTTACCGTGGCAGACCTTGTATCATACCATGTTGAACAACACCCCTGAGGAGTTTTACAACGAGATGAGTTAGTGAAGTCACACAGGCAGAATAGGCATCTGTCAACCACCGTGCATCATTCATCATGCCTCGGGATCCCGTATAGGTCTTTGAGCGCGCTGCGGCTGAGCTCTACACATAAACTCCTTCCATCAACCACCATCACTGGCACCGGGGCACGTGGTCGCTGCGACAACACTCACCTCAGTATATGTCACCGCACCTACCCACTGGCACCGAAGCGCCTAGTCTAGGTCTGTGAAGATATTACTGGCACCGCACCCTAACGACACTATGCGGTGTACCACACTGTGCCGC
>QLPM01000794.1:0-32931 GCA_003314695.1 Albatrellus sp. MG142
GGGGACGAGGTAGCGCTTGGGGAGGATGTGTCTGCTGCAGACGGGACACCAGGAAGTGTCGATGTGATCCATGGCGAGACGGGGGAGGGTCAGAGAGAGGGAGGACGGAGGGTGACGGTTATAAAGGGCAGGATCGGAGCTGAGCCGATGATTGGAGGGAAAAGATGAATGGGGCGTGGCACGGACGCTGTCCGCTTTTCCGCTAGACGCCAGTCCAATAGCCTTCTCGCCCGTCCGAGCCCCCGTCCCGGGCTCTCCCCTCTCCCCTCCCTTGGCCCACCGTTTTTCCACGTTCCCTTCCTCCGTCCCGCCCCACCGATGTTTTCCCCGCGGTACCTCGGCAGCCCGGCCGCCCCGACCTCTCACACTGCGCGTGCCCTGGCCATGCGCTGTCCACGGCACTTGCCGGCCCCGCTCGCCCCGCATGTCGCCTCCTCCCCCGTGCCTTTCGCCGCAAAGACCCACCCCTAGATCCCGCCATTAATCCGCCCTCTTCTCCGACTGCTCTTCCGCCTTGATTTCTCCCTCCCGCGCCCTTCTCCCCATTACACGTTATCGCCCTCGATGTACATAATCCTTATCTCGGACCCTTGCATCAATCCATATCGCAACCATCGCCCGCAATTTCCTCTCCCACATGTGTCTCCCGTGTTTGATTTCACATCTCAGGCCCATCTCTCCCGCTATTCCCCCTTCTCCCCGTCATTCTCCTGCCCCGTCGAGTTACCGATCCGATAGTTCTTTCCCATCACGGGCCTCTCGGCATCCCTTGGACCTATCAGATCACCTCCCAGGCGCTCACCTCGCTCTTTTCCGACCACCCACCGCTCGTGCCTTGCCAAAGACGTTTGGTTCCCGTGGACCCCACCCCCGCCTCGGCATCCCCATCCCAGATGCCCAGCGCCTTCATTTATTATCTTCTCCTTGTTCTACGACGCCTTGGAACTTCATCTTCTGGTTTCAACCTTACCATAGATCACCGGAACGTGATCGTGTCCAGCGTCTGTCAATTCGGATTCATCCGGTCACCTCGTCGCCCATATGACCTTCTGCTCGTTTCAACCATTGGACGCTGGGTCCCCGATATGAATCCCCACCCATATCCGCCGTCGTTCGTATCCGCGTCATTCTTGATTCTCATCCGGTCCTTGCCCTGCGTTGCCGGCACTGCCGTAATCACATACCACAACTAAGTATCGGACCCTGGTTCTCTGACGAAACCTTACCATGCCTTACTTCTTTGCCCCTTCCCTACCTCCGCGTCTAACGCTTATCCCTCCTCCTTCTCAGTCTCACAGCTGTGCTCCCCGTGGGACCGACATATGTCAGCGGCATCAGCTGTGTGATTTGCCCAGCTCAGGTCTGACTTCATGGTTACTTGGACGACAGCTATGTTACCACATGCTAATTTTGACCCGTCGAGTTGCGTCGCAGATCACTGATGGACTATACGTCACTGAGCCTGAATCAAGGTGCACAGCCAATAGTCGTTGCTGAGCAAACTGCACCACGAACATCATGATCTTGATCCTTTCGTCTGGCAACTTGCATGTGGAACGCTTATAGTTGGGCACATCTCTGTCCCTCACGCTGTGTGCCCGAGCGCATGATGGCCGTCAAACAGGTATCAGAATACTGTCTTCAGTCGCGCTAAAGATCCCCGCATAGCGCCCGGTGTTATCCCCACCGTGGGCGCTCCGATGCTGAGTTGAGCAAAGGTACCCTGCAGCTCTGCGTTGAGCGTCCACATCTCATATGGTTTGTGGATGATCGTGTCTAACGCCGGACGGTGCTGACCGCCCCGGGAGGCGCCAGTACTAGTGTATGTCCGCAGTCTGCTTACTGTCATTCTCGGTCTCCGGTTGATCATCAATCGCGCTGTGTTAGTGTCAGAGATGTGACCCACCGTTTCCCAGCGGTCCTATCGCGCATCGTGGCTGCAACCAGGTGACTTGAGACTTGACGACCACGGATCTTCATAGACGCCCACAGTCAACGTTTCGATACCCCTCCCTAGTGGACTATTCTCGCCTTTGTGATCAATCGCAGTCCTTTGCTTCTTCGTCCATCTCCAAGGTGGCCAGTATCCTTAATTGGATGTCTTTTCCTGTGAAAAGAAGTGCCGCGCCCTACGACGGGCGTAGCGCCTCCGGAACTGCAAGAGCACAAGATGCCTAGTGCCGACGTGCGAGTTTTTCGTGTCGGTGCATGTGGTGGCGCCCAGTCTGGGTCAAAGATACGCACTCTCGTGCGTTATAATTCAGTGGGCTAGGCCTTCGCGCTGCGTTTCGTCTCACACAACACCGAAGTGACCTCGCGTTCGCCGTCGATCTTACTATTGCGTAGAACCCATCTCGATGATGCTCATACAATTCTTCGCTACTTCACACATGGTTGTCTCCGTGTCGATGGGAAGTCGTCAGGGCGAGTTACGAAAGTCTCTGCGTCATATCAATGAGCTGGCTGCATCTTTCCTGCGGGGGTGGCAGTGAACTTGTGATTCTGTGCGTCGATGTTCTGGATCATGCCGATATGTCAGATTTCACAGGTTGATGCTTCTGCCACCGCGTGGTCTCACACGAGGATTGACTCCGTATGTATGTTTCGCACGTCCAAAGAAGTCAGCTCTGATGTTGCATACTGTATGCGGGATCAAATACCGATCATGGAGTGTGTGTGGATCACGCTTTCCTGCTCATACTTGTTGTAGAGATGCATGGCGCTGCGCATTGATCAACAGTAATATTTAGGGATCAATGGACAAACCGCAGTATTGATAGTCGACTAGCTGGTCAGGTGAGCACGTTAGCGCGTCCGAGAGATGAGCGTCACCATTCGATCCCCGCGCTACATGACCTGGCAGAAGAATGCATGACACTCTGATCGAGATTCCTCGCTCCTTTCGAGTACTAGTACCCCAATAACGTCTTCTAAACTCAGATCTCACCCTGGGTTGATCTTTAGCGCGACGATCCGTTCTTGTATTCCGAAGCAGTGCGGTACCGCGACGAGTTTCTGCTGTAGAATATTCCAATTTCCTTGCATGTTGCTGCGCCCATCGCTTTCGTCTTGCGAACCAGCATACCCCGCGTTGACGCATAATGATGAACACGTCTGGGGCTCCGCATTCCAGGCCTGCCACAACATAGCTCCGTCTCCGGACCCGTACACGAAGCAACTTACGCGCGGTATTACTGCCTGGGTCTTGTGGAGGGAAGATAAGATTACTGTAGATCCCGCGTTTCAGAATAATCCCAGCGCTTCTGTTCGCAAGGGAGTGCTTGCAAAGACGATCATCATCAACGTAGATCCGCCGCCCCGCATTTCTGCAAACGCGTCTTCCGAATGTGGGGTAACTCAACACATCTCGGGCTAAGACGAAATTAATGACAAGCCTGGTCTGGGCCCGCTTCCTCCATGGTCCAAGTTGGACGTACGAAGGGCATGCTTGATTGGGCAGTGGCACATGCAGAAATGCATCCGATCGGGGCGTTCTATGAGACGCGTTCCAGACGCCCCGGCCCCAGCCATATGCTAAGTTAGCTACAAGCCGCGGACGAACGTCATCTTGTTGGTCATAGATTGGGCCCAAGAAAAGGGTCCCAGACCAACAAGCGGCCAATGGAGCGTTATTTCACATCGGAGGCGTCTACGACTATCACTAGTACTGCTGCGGTAGTGCACTCAGGCTGTGGTCTCTGCACCATACGGTGGTCACTTGTGCTATCATTGTCCTGTCCTTTGTCGATGTTTTAGGCATTGGTATTGTTCTGACGTGGCGGGCCGAACACGGATGATTGTCTTTCATATGCTGCGAGCGTAGTCACGCCGGCTTTCATCTGACAACAGGCACAGGCGATGGAAGTGTGATAGGCCGCGTGCCACTACCGCGATCTACACAGTTGCAGACAAAAGATCAAGTTACTCCATTCCGCGGCGACTTGACCTCCACCGATTAGCACTCCTTGAATGGAAGGAAGAACGGCGGCTCGATCATACGCAGAAAGGTCTATCAACTTCCAAAGAGCGCTCAATATTAATATTCATTTCGGGGTGACCGGAAGACCGTACATAGTCTGCATGCACACATAGCAAGCAGTGACGCACATCGGGTTTGCACTGAAAACCCGATCAGCGATATTTTAGGCGGATCTGGTGGCCCTGATCACTACCAATTTGGCACCAACAACACTTGCACCTTGGATGTTCAAAATATCCGGCCGACCCTGTGATCATGATTGCCGCAAGGCCTATATATTCTGATCATTTATTTTCAACTGCGACTATCAGGTGTTTTTTTTTTGGGGGGGGGGCCGAGGATGTGATAAGAATCATGGGATAGATAAGCAACCCAGCTTGATTATCTTGATCCTTTGTGCCCATGATCTTGAATCAACAACCTTGCTCGGGACACAAGTAGGAAACCCTATTCAATTCTCCGCTCCTCAAATGGCGGAAGTATCTCGTGCCAGACGAAAGCCTACGTCCGACTTGTAGCCCAGGGTGTATTTCATAATTCGAGTAAATATCCCGGCCTCGATTATCCGCTGGCGAGCAGAATTGCAAACTGCCACTGGCGACGCGCCGGGTAATCCCCGCTCGAAGTGGAGCGACGTTGTCCGAGGTGTTTAGAGCGGTGCGTACTTGTACGCACAAGCATAGTTGCGAGACGATCTGAGCCAAAGCCTCCCCTACGCTCGGGTCCATGATCGGGTCCAGCCGTAGATCGGTGCATCGAGAGCGGGCTATGTGACTGGCGTGCCAGGTTACTACTGTAGGTGGCTGGTTCCAGAGTCCAGACGACCGCATTTTGAGCTCGTACAGTAAGCGCCGCATTCTAGGACCTTGCAGGACACGATTTGCGCCGGACGAGTTCCAGTAGTTGGGATACATTGGCACCTCGGTCAGGAGAAGTGGAGCAAGGTCCGGTGAGTCGCAGCGATAGCAAGGAAATGAAAAGTACAGCGCAATCGCTGTACTCGATACGGCGTGTGTACAAGTTCCAGTGATCATGGGCGATGTGACTCGAGCGGTACGTACAGAAGAGCTGTTAGTGGAAAACGTGTGTCTGCAGCTGAACAATTAGGGCATGTGATCGACCCGGGGGAACGCGTGAGCCGCTGGCATCTTATTACAGTCGAGGACCAAACCGGGTGTATAGTTGCACAGGAACTGCCTCCGCTGGAAAGCGTGTCGAGCACGCGACGCATGTACACTACCCCTCAAGGTTTAATATTTCGTTTTCATAGATAGCTGTCACCAGTCTGTCAGCTGGGTTGCACCGTAGGCAGAAATCGATGCCTGGTCATGGGAAAGAGCCCCTGCTGCGCGCAGGCCCGAAAGAAGCCGATAGATGCGCACCCACAAGTGTATATCAGCACTTTGTGCACTGGCTCGGGATATATCGGACGGTGCGCAGCGCAGCGCGAAGTTGCGGCTTATATGCCATCCTCGCCGGTTTCACGAGGTTTCACACATTGTCGTTTATACTCTACAAAAAAGACAAGGTTGCCTGGAGGGTTGGTCTCTTGAGAACGACTCGACAGGGCAGGGCGCCAAGCCTCATGGATGACACTTAATCGCCAGAGAACTTGCATCAGATTCACCACCGGCGGAAAGCCTGTACCTCCGCCAGCGTCGTTCCGGGGCGGCTGCATAGGCCGCACCCATGCACCGACGGCGGATATATGACCTCCGAAGCGTCCTTATCATGATTACCTCTAGATCAGAAATAGATTGCACAGACGTAAATGCAGCGAGGACCAAGGACGCGGAGCAAAGTAGAGATATTCAGTATACTGTACACGTCAACAAACGGCATGCAAAGGAGTCTGTTGGAGACCGACGCTGATCATGACCAAACGACGAGAAGCATCTGAACATTTACGGCAAGGGAAATGACCGACATATCCACATCGATTGCGGATAAGATAAGGTTGTAGCAGACAATTATAATAAATACGAAGTTTCTATAAAATGACGAAACGCTGGGATTTCTCCGTTACATCGGATGCGTTCTGACTCGCCGGCTGCTCCACATGGCTGCTGTAGACCGAAATTAAAGCCGGGACGAAGCAATGAAGACCTCCTCGGAGACATCTCATATGATTCAGGCAAACTATATATCCTGCTTCTTGGGGTATAAATCGGCATCTGATATGAATCATGATGCCTATCTTGTACACACTCCATGGAAGGCACCTTGATACGTAGGCGACAGCCCACAAGCAGGGAAGCTGCCCAGGAATGGAGTTGTCAGTTATCTCCTGCGGTGGCCGACCATACAGATGAAAGTCTGACCCGGATGTGGTGCCAGAGGCCTCAGGACGAGTCATGAATATACGATCTTAGCGGCATGAGAGTTATGACCTGCCGTAGGGGATATCACGTTCGGCAATGCGATCACCTGGTCTACTGGGGAGTCATGTCTCCTTGATGCTCATGGTCATGGTGCTTCTGGGCGCCATGCATTGCATGGAGCATGGTCAGCGGCCCGTGCCACGAGCATGACTGCGCGGTGGGTGCGTTAGAGGAAGCTGAGAGTGAACGTGTGCCCGTCTCTCGATAAGAAGTACATGTACGTCAGAGCCAATAGAGCCAGGGCATTAGGGCATGACGAGACCCACAGAATATGAGAGTACACGAGTGATGCGTTCTACACCGTGTGGACGTAAGTGTTCGTAGTCGTTGTCTCGAGGTAGGCTCATTAGGAGTCACACCTCGCATCTACTGGGTGAAGCATCGTTATCGGGGGAAAGGGCCTGTAATTCATGAGCGCGCCTCTCTCGTGATCAACAACCGTAAGTCATGTGATCTGAAACCTGAGACAACAGTATTATTTATTTCCCGTTTCACACCGTCTGCAGCAGTACTTTACTCTGTGGCGTATTCGGCCAGTTTGATTCGTTTATCGTGGCTCTATTGCCTTACTCGAAGCAACTGAACCAATTATTGTGCGTATTTTTGGCATTGACTTGGATACTAGGTCAAGATGGATGTCGTCAAAGCCGTCGACACATACATCACCAAGATGGTATCTGTTCCTTCTGCCATGAAGGTATTACTGCTTGACACCCAGACTGTGAGTGAATTTTTCTGCACTATGCGTCGTATTGAGTATTTTCGATGCGGCAGACACCTATTGTGTCCCTTGCTTCTACTCAATCAACACTATTATCGCACCAAGTGTATCTGACCGACCGTATTGATAACAAGAAGCGGGATCGAATGCCTCATATGAAATGTGTTTGCTTTCTGCGGAATAGTGAAGAAAGCTTGGAAGCGCTGGAAGCGGAGCTGCGGGAGCCCAAATACGGAGAGTATTATTTGTGTCAGTGGGTGAATATTCACGTACTCTGGCTGATATATGACATCTGTTGTTTATTTGCGGTTACTCAGACTTTAGCAATATCCTGAGCAAGGCTGCTATCGAACGCCTGGCCGACGCAGACGAGTACGAGGTGGTTAAGGAAGTACAGGTATAGCATGTGCTCACCGCTCGTGCCCTGGTATGACCTCATTTAGATGCAAGGAACACTTTGCAGATTACGCGCCGTTGCTTCCTTCTCTGTTCTCTCTGAATCATACGCCCTCGGCCTTACGACCTTTGTATGGCGCGTCGCATAATGCATGGGATTCGAAGGCCTTGGAGCTTTCTATCCAGGGCCTTATCGCAGTTTTGCTGAGTTTAAAGAAGAAGCCGGTGATCAGATACGAAAAAATGAGTGGAATGGCGAAAAAACTCGCTGTCGAAGTACAGGTCCGCATTCACACTTATCTTCGCAAGCGATGCGCTGATCGGTATCTAGCATCGCATTCAATCCGAGCCCCAGCTGTTTGACTTCCGTCTGACTCAAGTTCCTCCACTGCTCCTCATTCTCGATCGCCGAAATGACCCTGTCACTCCCATGCTATCGCAGTGGACGTATCAGGCTATGGTGCACGAGCTATTTGGAATCCAGAATGGCCGCGTAGACATGTCCGGTGTTCCAGATATACGCCCCGAACTCTCAGTGAGCGCTGCTACCTCTTTAAATCAGGCTTCTTCGCTTATCTGACTGCAGGAAATCACATTAACGACATCAACAGATCCGTTTTTCCAAGCACACCACCTAGCAACATTTGGGGACCTTGGAACCGCGCTCAAGTCATATGTGCAATCCTACCAAGCACGCTCCCTTGCCCAACAGCCTTCTTCTATTAATTCAATCGCGGATATGAAACGATTCGTGGAGGAGTACCCTGAGTTTCGGAAGCTCGGTGGGAACGTGAGCAAACACGTTGCACTCGTTGGCGAACTCAGTCGTCTTGTCGGAAAAGACAAGCTCCTGGAGCTAGGAGAGGTTGAGCAGGGTTTGGCGACCTCTGCGGGTACTGATATCAAGGTATGGATCGCGACGCCAGATGTTTGTCATTATATCTCATAACGCGGGTGGCGTGTGTAGAGTGTGCAGACGTTCATTACAGACAATGCGGTCTCGCCTCGTAACAAACTTCGTCTTGTTATTTTGTATGCCTTGAGGTACCAGAAAACGCAGGCCGCAAACATCGCTTCGCTGATCAGTCTTGCACTACAACATGGGGTGCGTCGAGAAGAGGCTCGGGTGGGTGTGGGTGTGCTCGTTCCAAATGCGTACTTCTGAAATAGGCAGGCTTCTAGTTGGTATACGTATTGCTGAACACCGCGGGCTCCGATCAACGGCAAGACGACTTGTTCTCAACTGAGTCCTTGCTTGCTATGGGTCGTTCGGCTTTGAAGGGGCTGAAGGTAGCTGTATCGGACGGATCATGGATGCTTGCTTTGCTGATGTGTTCTGACAGGGAGTTGAGAACGTGTATATGCAACACACGCCACATCTATCGCAGACGCTAGAGAACTTGTTCAAAGGTCGATTAAAAGAATCAAGCTATCCTTTCGTGGAGGCTGTGGGCCCAAACGCTGGACTGCAGCGGTGTTTATCTGTCTAGTCATAAAATGATACGCCAGGCGCTGACAGGCATGTTGGGTTCTAGTTCCCAGGATGTCATTATCTTTATGATTGGAGGTACCACCTACGAGGAAGCTAGAACAGTTTCGCTCCTGAACCATGAGCCGGGAAACAGCGGAGCAGCTGGAGCGCGTTTGCTGCTGGGGGGGACGTGCGTGCACAACTCGTCGAGGTCAGCGCCCTCACGTGGTCCGTCGCAGCAGACGCTCATTTATCCTTATTGCTATTCTAGTTTCCTGGATATGATGAGCTCGGCTGCTGCAGCGTTCCCCGCATCTGTGTATGAGCCACCGCCGGGGTCTGCGTCCAATGCCCCGGCGTTGAATCTAAACCTCGGAGGAGTCAGCGTAAGCTTGGGAGGCCCTGCCGGATCTGGTGTGTACAGGACGAGTGGGGAGAATGTCGGCATGCAGGCGGAAGGGATTCGGGACGGCGTATTGAACCTCATCGGCAAGGTCAAGCAGGGGGTAGATCGCATCGGATTGCAATAGTACATTATATTAATATTGGGGCTGCACGGAACGTTTACGTGCACTAGGTTTCCACAGAAGGCAAATAACAAGTATGTGATTCCATTGCGCGTGTATTGAGAAACAGAAAGGGAGACCATGTGAGGTGGTGTCCAAGCGCGTTGCCACAGGCTCATGCGTTGATGAGGTAACGGCGCAAATGGACACGTAGCACTTTCTGCTCATGCTGTGCCGGGGCCCATTTTCATCTCTCATCCAGCTTTCTTCGTTCTTTTTCTTTCCCTCTCTCATCATCGCTGCCTCTATCCCGGTTCTGGTGCGACCAAAATGGCGAAGGGTTTGTTCGGCGGCCTTAAAGGCATCGACGCCTTCGGCAAGGTCAGTCAAGTGTTGCACTATAACCTGCCAGTGTTGCTATAGGATCATGCCGAGGCCTGTTTGCTGATGCATCGCGTGTAGACTATGGAGGATGTTAAGGTCAAGACGCGTACTGGCGCGCTCTGTATGTTTCTCTGTCCCTATTTATCGACGTGGTTGGCGCCCTGAGACCGGCTTGCAGTGACCATCGTCTCCGCGGCAATTATTCTGACGGTTACTTTGATGGAGTTCATCGACTACCGGCGTGTGGGGATTTCCACGGCTGTCGTTGTAGACAAGAGCCGAGGTGAGAAGCTGACCGTCAAGATGAATGTGACCTTCCCGAGAGTGCCGTGTTACTGTAAGATCGCGCTTTCTACTGTCCTGCCGTTATTGCACGTTCTCTGCGTGCTGACGTGTTCCCTTCTCCATCGGTACACCGTGACGGACGACTTGGATCGGTCTAGTGCTCTCTGTGGACGTCATGGATATCTCAGGCGAGCAGCAGCGCGACCTCACACATCACATCACGAAGACACGGCTCTCCTCTTCCGGAACGGAGATGCAAAAGAATACGGGAGAGCTGCGCAACGACATCGACAAACTGAACGAACAGCGGCAGGCTGGATACTGTGGGTCGTGTTACGGCGGAATCGCGCCCGAAGACGGCTGCTGCAATTCGTGCGAGAGTGTGCGACAAGCGTATGTCGCAAAGGGCTGGAGCTTCGGAAACCCAGATGCCATCGAGCAGGTGCGCACTTTGTTTTGCACAGCATATATTCAATCTCACCTCACCGACTCGGATAACTCACGTACTACTGAACGGATCACGCTGGGCAACAGTGTGTCCAGGAGCATTGGTCCGACAAGATCCAGGAGCAGGCCTCGGAAGGATGCAATATCCAGGGTCGAGTACGCGTGAATAAGGTCATGGGCACTATCCATCTCTCGCCGGGGCGCTCGTTCCAGTCCTCCACCTCGCGCATCTACGAGTTCGTGCCGTACCTAAAAGAGGACGGCAACAAGCACGACTTCACCCATACTGTGCACGAGTTGTCGTTTAGCACCGACGACGAATTTGATCTGCGCAAGATGCGTCTGTCGTCAAGCATGAAGGAACGCATGGGTATCATCAGTAATCCACTTGACGGGTACGCCGGCGTGGTGAGTGCACACTCTTCTTCCTTCTTGCACCTCGCACAGTGGCGGCAGCGCCCTATCCCACATTCGCAGTCGAGACTGAACGCGTGTATCCGGTTGGCAGACGAGCAAGTCACAGTACATGTTCCAGTACTTCCTTAAGGTTGTCGCGACGCAGTTCCGCACGCTGGACAGCGACATGGTGAACTCGCACCAATACAGCGTCACACACTTCGAGCGCGACCTCAGCACTGGATCGCAGGGCTCGTACGACGGCATAAACCTCCAGCACGGTTTCAACGGCGTCCCTGGTATGCACCCTATTCTCTGATACAGGCACTCCCCGCCGTGCCGCTCACATCGCATACTAGGCGTGTCATTTCAGTTCGAGATCTCGCCCATCCTCGTCACGCACCAGGAGGTGCGGCAGTCGTTCGCGCACTTCCTCACCTCGTGAGTCCGCGGCTTTCTCTCACAGCTGGCTCGCGCATCACTGACCGTCGCGTTACAGGATGTGTGCCATCGTGGGTGGTGTGCTCACCGTCGCGTCGATACTGGACAGCGTGCTCTTCGCTACGAGCCGCCGGCTGAAGAAGAGCGGCACCGTCGCGGTGAACGGAAACGGGCATATGGGCGGCAAGCTGATGTGATTTCAGTATCAGCGGTGCGGAGTCGAGTGGGGCGCGCATGGCGCGTACTCGCTGTTGTCGTTGGTGTGAGCGATGGGCTTGGGGCAGACGGGACAGGTTGTTCCAAGGTAGGTGCGGGCTTGGTGGCTAGTGGTTCATGGAACGTATTGATACTATATTCCGATATTGAACGTTTGTTGCGATGGATACGATCCATTCTCCCTTGCGATACTGACCCACGACAATGAGGAGTGTATAAATGCATAGTATGTGTACACGAGTAATAAGCGAGAAATCTGTATGTGTTCAGGATAGGACAGGATGAAATTCCAATAGCGATAGACATCATACACAGTTAGGAAATACGATCGTGGGCAAAACTCACAGCTCTCACTGCCGCCTTTTCGCCTTGACAGCACTTCCGCCGCCCGCATCCGCGGACTCCTTCCTCTTGCGCATCGCCGCAGGAGCCGAGCCCGCGATACGCGTCGTGTGTGCCGCGGGAGTGTTGGTGATGCTTTTCGGACGCGCAGACTGCGAGGCCAAGACCACGCGTTGGCCATAGATCTCGTTCGGGTCCTCCTGCAACACTCAAGACGCGTTTCTAGATGCACGTTGGTACGAATAAAAACAGAGTGCACCTCGGCGCCCATCATCAACTCGTCCTCTTCCTCGTCGGGATCGCTCTGCCCACGCAAGCGTCCCGCAGACAGGATGCGCCTGGCCGGCTCGACATAGTCCGCATTGTCGGGGTCTTCGTCATCTTCGTCGTCGATGCGCCTACGGGCACCGTACATCTGTGGGCTGCGTTTTGTGGCAGACTTGCGTCGGGCAGTTGTGGGCGGGATGTACCCGGGGGAGCCAGAGCCAGACGGCTCCCGTGCGTCGTCAGATGCGTCGAGTGCAGCATCCCCTAAATGATCCTCTTCCTTTACAGGCCTATTGATGACAGCCTGCACACGACGCACGACGCGGGCCCGATTCTGTGGTAGAGTGGTGGCGGTAGAAGCGGAAGGTGGATGTGGAGGCGCAAGTGCGTGTGGCACATCCAGAGCGACGCCTGCGCGAGCGGGGATGGTTTGGGAGGCGGTCTTGGAAGTGCGTGCTTTTTTGGCGGGCGGGGTATAGGGCGAGCCTTTTGAAACGCCCGTGGTGGTGGCGGCGGCGGCGGCGGTGGTGTGCGACAGTAGCATGGAGAGCGGACGCACGGACGACGATGCACGTTTGGGTACGGGCGCAGACGAGAACTCGAAGGCGGAGCTGTCGGAGTTTTTTGGGGTGAAAAGAGGCGTACAGGGCTGTGTATGCTATGAGGTACGAGTGAGGCAAGGTCAAAGAGGGAGAGGGGAGGAGACTTGCGCGGAGAGGATCAGCGACAATTTGCTCGAGACGGGCAGAGAGGTGGGAGCGCTCTTGGTCGACACGGAGAAACTGGTCTTTCCAGTCCTGGATCTCCTGGCGTGAGGTGTCTTCGAGACGGAGACACTGCTCCTTCCACTGATGGGCCTCGCGACGAAGCTGGGTGACGAGTTCCCCCTGATGCTGGTTCTGGAAAGAGGATACGCCGAAATTCTGGTCAGTGTAGGCAAGGCGATGGTGGATATATGCGTCACGGACGGTGATCTCAGCCTTCTCGACCTGAGATGAGGACATAGTGAGTGCGGGGGAGTCCAAAGCAAACCAGGAGACGCACAGCAGCCTTCCATTTCTCGACCTCTGCTCGCCAGTGTTGTTCCTTCTGCTGGGCGACGTACATAGCAGAAACGGCGTCATCACGCTCGCGCCTGGCGAGGCGAATGTCGTCCTCGACTAGGGCGACCTGGGAGCGGGAGCCTTGTTCGTATGCGCGCAGCTAGAGATTATGGTGGTGGTGAGGGGGAGAAGAGGGGGAGAAAGAGGGACGACGGACAGCGGTGAGGGTGGCATGGGAGAAAGACTTGAAGGCATCGGCGAGAGCAACAGAGGGATCGGCCATGGGTCAGTCGGGGAATCAAGATCAATTTCTCGCCCGCGTCGCGTCGACGTGTAGTCACCGTCACCCGCCGTGACGCAGTCCGAGTCACATGTACAGGGCAGTCACCAACATATCGAACCTTACACATCCAGGATCTCATGCATACAACTGCTGCTAGTCTGCTATAGTCCGTTCACTGCGATATTCCAACCTTTCCCTTGCTGGCCTCCGCCCCAACATAGAGATCCATCCATCTTAAGATTTCGTAGTACCACTTCACGCTGTAATGCATAAAAGTCACAACTCGATCATGGAGTGTCTGTAAAGTTCGCACCTGTTCCCATGGTTCGTCACCCAATGGCTCTCCGTCGGGAAGATGACCAAACGCGTCGGGACACCTCGCCTACGATTTCACAACTACTGAGGACCTCTCTTCGAGTCAACGTCTAGTGGATTGTCACGTACTGTAGGAGCGCGTGGTAGGTCGCGATGCCATTGGTCTCCGACAGGCGATAGTCCTTGCTTCCATGAATCACCAACTGCGGTATTGTCCACTTGTCCACATGTTCAGCTGGGTTGAATTTCCTCAGTACTGCTGCTGCCTTTGGCTCCCAAGGACGGCCTCCAAACTCGTGGTTGAACTATGTGTCCGTCAGCATCCGCACCCGCACAATATAAGATATTCGACATACGAAGAAAAGCTCTTCAGTAGAATATACGTTTTCAGCTGTATTAAACACGCCGTCGTGACAGATCAGTGCCTTAAATCCAAAATCAAACTCGGGGTGGCCTTGTATCCAGCTGCACGAACTTAGGCTCTAGTAACAGATAAGAGCAAGACGATACGTACTTGACAATATATCCGCCGCAACTTGGACCTGCCGCGGCACCGCGCTCGGGGTCGATCTCCGGGTACCTTTCGAGGACGTACTTCCAGCCCTTCAACAAGTCGACTACCGGTTTACCTCCCCAATCCTGGTTGATCGCGTCAACAAAGGCTTGATTCAAAGTGATTGGTGCGACAGTCCACATAGAAGAAAGAACGTGATCCACCCACCTTGTCCGAAGGAGGTCGATCCAGTCTGGTTGATCAGTATCGCGAAGTAGCCTTGCTGGGCAAAAATCAGATTGTTCCAGGTGTACGACCACCCGTCATCCCACGTGGCCTCTGGACCTGGACGTCCACATCAACCCTACTCTTCACGCGGGAATACACAAGCGCGCGCACATACCTCCATGGATCAGTAGCACCGCTGGCCACTTCTTCTTCTCGTCCGCCTTCCACCCGTGCGGCTTCAGAACCCATCCATGCACCTGCTTCCCCTCCGCGCCCTCAAACCAAATCTCATCCAGTGCGCTTAGCTGCTTGCTCCGCAGCGCACGATCCGTGAAGCGTGTCACCTGCTCAGGCACACCACCCCAGGCGAGCGCGCCGTCCACAATGCTGCGTCCCACGTCACGACATGCCGCGAGCTCCGCCTCCAGCACGTCCAGCGCGTGCACCACGAACACATCGTTTGGGCTCAGCATGGTCGAGCGGGTGTAGAGGAGCTGCTTGCTCATAAGGACCTGCAGGCCAGTCGCGACGCCGTTGTCAGTGAGCGCGCGCGGCGTCTGGTAGTAAGACGAGAGGTCCGGGTGCGCCGTCGACGCAGCCGGTGTCGGCGGCACGGGCAGCACGAACACCTTGCTGCGTGCGAGGTCTGCGGCGGTGAGGTACAGGAACGAGGAGTCTTGAGAGAACTGCGAGAGAAATGTCAGTTTTAACATACGCGGGAGCGAAAGCATGAGTAGGGACGGAAGGTACATACAACCATCGCGTCCGGGGAACGGTCCCAAGACTGGGTGATGGTGAAGCGGACGTCCTTAGTCAGGTCATAGATGACTATCTTCGCGCTAGTCATGCAGATGATCTCAGTAATGCGTAGAGTACAAGGTGATATGGCATTGAGCGTACCGGTCAGCTTCATTTCCATCGAGGTCAAGCTCAAGCCATGCGACTTTGTCGCCCTGTGGATTAAACACGGGATTGTGTGTTGCACCTTGCTTGCCGTGTGTCAACTGGCGGGGCTTGTCCGCCCCTTTAATGTCCACGATGTAGATCTGCATGTATGCGAGCGAATGCAATTAATAGCGATTATATCGATGACGGGTCACCTAGCATGAAGGGAGACTGCGAAAGGTAAGACTAACGTTCTGCCTCGTGTGCAACATCTCTGGGACGTCCGGATCCTTCGTGGTGTAAACGACCAGGTGGTCAGACACATCAAAGTCGTTCGTACCGCCAAACGGTTCCACCGGTGCGTGCTACACATTCATGGACCAGGTAAGTACAGCCAACACAGGACAGAAAAAATAAGAGGCGGATAGACGCACATGATGTGTACCGAGGAGCAGATTAATAAACTGCCCGCCCAGGCTCCACCTCCCGCCGTCCGCAACCTTGGTGAGCAATACACTAAATAGCGCCGCCTTCTTGGGGCCCATCCATGTATCCCAGTGCCGCTCATACCCATTGTCATACACATAGGCATTGTCCCCGCGGTTCTCCCAGGCCTCGTCATTCTCGCGGACACGCATCAGATCACCGTCCGCGTGCACATTGTCGGAGAACACGAGCACGCCCGCGCTCCTCGAGTACCGGAAGTTCCCCACGCTCGACGTCGGAAGCGTGCCTACGAGGACAGGCGCTCCCGCAGAAAGGGACTGCGACGAGGTATTCTGTAGCACGATTGCATATAGCGAGGCCGTCTTGTCGCTCTCGTTCGCCACGACGTTTGCGATGGTATGGGCATCAAGCCAGAAAGCTTCTCCACCCTCGAGTGGGATCGCAAGGGGCGCGAGCGCAGCATCGGAGATCCGCGCGATTGCGATCGATTTATGGTTCCTGTGTGTGTCAGCAACTTGAATAGCAAGCGCAGGACACGCACTTACTTTTTGTCAACGAAAGAGTACTTTGAGAGGGGAACAAGCACGAGATCGCCTGTGGGATTCGCAATGCCAACGCCGGGGCGAACGAGTTCGGCAAGATCCTTGGGAGCGAAGATGTCGGGGGCGGTGTTGAACTTGAACTCACTGACCGGAGCCATAGCTGGTCCGATGTGGAGAGGAAGATTGTTGGGCGGTAGGCCCGAAGAGAGAGTTGCGAAATAGATATGTGTCCTCTGCGCAGTGTTTTTACGAGCAACGGATTTGATGTTAATACATACGGGGGTCGGTAAGGCCAGATGGAGCTACACAACCTTTCACGATTCATTTTCCCGCGAGGTTCTCAATACTTTTTTTCTGTCGCCCACCACGCGGCCCGCACCGGGTATAGGCCCTGGCTCTGGGATCGCATCTACAAAGGGTCGAAGATCGCGCGTGCGACACTGAAGGTTCAATAGTGTCAGATGATAAGACCAACAAGCTGGGAACGAGGACAGCGAGCTAGATGCTGCCGGTAAAGGCGGTGCGAAAACCCACCTGAAGACAGCAGTACAAGTGCGAGATAGGGTATGGTCATTCAGTGGCTCGCGACACCCAGTGCCATCGTGATTTGTGCGGCATCAGCCGAGCGGGAGGCAATCACCGCTCTTCACCGTCGCTTTACCGTCGCCATTTCCATCACAGTCGCTCTCTTATTTCCTCTCCTCGCTATCCGAAATCGCGGCGCATCGTGACCTGCCCTCCCAGTGGCCCTCCCTGGCCCGCGTCCGTTCTGGCTAGACCCTGTCCAACCACCATCAGACGGCAATCGGAAACGAACGAGATGAGATTGGAATCGCATCATGGAATGTAAGCACACCTAGGGTAGCTGAACTCTCCGGCGGAGCGCTTAGGCTGGACGTGCTCTTCGATTGTTTGATCGTTGTTTTCAGTGGCTATACGTGCTGCTGCTAGCGCGGATTCAGATAATGCGGACCTAGCTGAGTTTGGGAAAGTTGGTCCTAGCCTGCGAAAAGCGATGTCGTCTCGACCTTCAACTCTCAGGCTGTCTAGCGCGCGCATGCAGTTGCTGATAGCTTCAGGATCCAAACGTCAATTACTAAGAAGATGTCTGTGATTGGTTCATTGGTCCTATATGGAGCATGTTTTCAGGTTGAGAGTCGATTACAGCGAGAAGACGATATACATTCATGCGTTATATGAGTAGCCGGCTGATATATTGCGCGAGTCGTGTAGAATTGCGGATGCATCTAGTCTGGTCTCACGGGGACCTTTTTAATGAGCCCGTTCGTCTCCACGATACTTAATACTTTACATTTGTCTTAACCTACCATAGCCACAACGAACAATTGATGGGTCAGAAAAGGAAGCTTTCAGACGGGATCACTATGATGTGTCTCAGCGCTGCCACTTCAAGTTGTCTCTGGCCCATTACATATTCTCCTACAAATCAGCTCCAAGTTCCTATCACCTTCAAAATTCAATAAACATCCCCCAACGGCAACCGACAACCGTCAAGGCGATCCGGACCCTTTTGATATTGCCGTTTGTATTCGTTTCTTCCGCGACTCAGTAGCCTTTACGTCCGGCCTCACTCAAAACACAGAGTCCCCAAGCGGCTAGAAAGCAGTTGCCCAAAAGACCATGCTTTTACAGGCTGTGCGCTGGGGCACTAAGAGCCGGTCGTCAGAAGAAAAACTTAGAGCGTCATTTCACGACGTGATCCGCCGCACCAGAGAGTTCCTGCTTCCGTTCCAGATCACTTCAAATTCCAGCCGAGTCTGCCCACCATGTAACAACAATAACCAAACCATATCGAATTTCGAGATTCTTACACATCCAGGATATCGTCCTTCGGGGGATACAAGTGCTGCTAGTCTGCTTTAGTCCGTTCACTGCAGGACCTAAGCTTTTCACTCCCTGGCTCCCGCTCCAACATAGAGATCCATCCACCTAAACATTTCGTAGTACCACCTCACGCTGCAATGCAGTGTTAAGTCTCAATTGTGTCAAGGTTGATGAGGTTCCTACCTGTTCCCATGATCCATTACCCAATGGTTCTCCGTCGGGAAGATGACCAAACGCGACGGGATACCTCGCCTGCAATTTCACAGCTGCTGAGAGTCTCCGTTCGAGTCAATATCTGGTGAATTATCACGTACTGTCTGAGAGCATGGTAGACCGAGATGCCGTTCGTCTCCGACAGACGGTAGTCCTTGCTTCCATGTATCACCAACTGTGGTGTCGACCACTGGTGGACATATTCAGACGGGTTGAACTTCTTCAGTATTGCTGCTGTCTTTGGCTCCCATGGACGGCCTCCCCACTCGTGGTTGAACTATGTGCTCGTTAGCATCTACACCCATATAAGATAAGATCTACGACATACGAAGAAAAGCTCATCGGTAGAATATCCGTTTTCAGCTGTGTTAAATACGCCGTCGTGGCAGATCAGTGTCTTGAATCCGAAGTCGTACTCAGGGTGGCCTTGTATCCAGCTGCACGGATGACGGTGTTGAAACTCGGATAATGGATGAGGGCAAAAAGGACACGCACTTGATGACATATCCGCCATAACTCGCTCCCGCTGCGGCAGTGCGCTCGCGGTCGATCTCTGGGTACTGATCGAGAGCATACTTCCAGCCCTTCTGCATGTCGACTATCGGCTTACCGCCCCAATCCTGATTGATCGCGTCAACGAAGGCTGGATTCAAAATGATTAGCGCGGCACTTCACACAGAAGATAGAATGAGATCCACCGACCTTGGCCGAAGGAGGTCGACCCGGTCGGGTTGATCTGTATCACGAAGTAGCCTTGCTGAGAAAAGACAACAGGGTTCCAGCGTGTTGACCACCTATCATCCCACACGCCCTGGGGGCCTGGAGACCCAGACGTTCACATCAGCCGTGGTCCTCACGCAGGAATGTGGTATCCAAGCACGGAGGTGCGTACACACCTCCGTGGATCAGTAGTACCGCTGGCCACTTCTTCTTCTCGCCCGCCTTCCACCCGTGCGGCTTCAGAACCCATCCATGCACCTGCTTCCCTTCCGCGCCCTCAAACCAAATATCCTCAGGCGCACTCAGGCGCTTTCCCTGCAGCGCAGCTTCTGTAAAACGTGTCACCTGCTCAGGCACGCCGCCCCAGGCGAGCGCGCCGTCCACAATGCTGCGCCCCGCGTCACGACGCTCCGTGAGCTCCGCCTCCAGTGCGTCCACAGCGCGCAGGATGAAGACGTCGTTTGGTCCCAGCATGGTCGAGCGGGTGTATAGGATCTGCCTGTTCGGTAGGACTTGCAGACCCGTAGCGGCGCCGCTGTCAGTTAGCGCCCGTGGCGTCTGGTAGCACAACGAAAGATCCGGATGTGCCGTTGACGCGGCCGGTGTCGGCGGCACGGGCAGCACGAACACCTTGCTGCGTGCGAGGTCTGCGGCGGTGAGGTACAGGAACGAGGAGTCTTGAGAGAACTGCGAGCGAAATGTCAGTATTAACATACGTGGGAGCGAACGCATGAGTAGGGATGGAAAGTACATACAACCATTGCGTCTGGGGAACGGTCCCAGGACTGGGTGATGGTGAAGCGGACATCTTTCGTCAAGTCATAAATGACAATCTTCGCACTAGTCATGCAGATGATCTCAGAGATGCGTAGAGTACAAGGTGACATGGCATCGAGCGTACCGGTCAGCTTCATAGCCATCGAGGTCAAGCTCGAGCCATGCGACTTTGTCGCCCTGCGCATTGAATACGGGATGTTGCGTCGCGCCCTGCTTTCCGTGTGTCAACTGGCGTGGCTTATTGCCGCCTCTGATGTCGACGATGTAGATCTGCAAGCGAATGCAAAACAAGCAATTACATTGATGACGATCTGCCCCGGCATGAAAGGAAGTATCACTAACATCCTGCCGCGTGTGCCATGCCTCCGGGACGTCAGGGTCTTTCGTAGTGTAAACAACCTGGTGGTCAGACACATCGAAATCCTCTGCACCGCCAAACGGCTCCACCGGTGCGTGCTGTCCATTCGCAAGATACCAAGTCAGCTGCCAGCGCCGGACAGAAAACAGAAGAGTGGTCATACGCACGTGCTCTGTGCCGAGGAGCAGATTGACAAATCGCCCGCCCAGGCTCCACTTCTCGCCGTTCGCGTCCTTGGTGAGCGGTACGCTAAACAGTGACGCCTTTTTGGGGCCCATCCATGTATCCCAGTGCCGCTCGTACCCGTCGTCATAGACGAAGGCGTTGTCCCCGCGGTTCTCCCAGGCCTCGTCATTCTCGCGGACACGCATCAGATCACCATCTGCGTGCACGTTGTCTGAGAACACGAGGATGCCTGCGCTCCTCGAGTACTTGAAGTTCCCCGCGCTCGACGTTGGGAACGTCCCTATGAGGACAGGCGCCCCCGCAGAAAGGGACTGCGACGTGGTGTTCTGTAGCCCGATCGCGTACAGTGAGGTGGTCTTGTCGCTCTCGTTCGCGACGACGTTGGCGATGGTATAGGCATCAAGCCAGAAGGTTTCTCCGCCCTTTTCGAGCGGGATCTCAAAGGACGCAAACTCAACGTCGGTGAGCCGCGTGATTGCGATCGATTTATGATTCCTGGGTGTCAGTGGGTCGATAAGCTCGTTCGGGGGGTCGCGGGACACGTAACGCACTTTTTGTCTGTGAAAGAGTAATTTGAGAGGGGGACAAGCACGAGATCGCCTGTGGGATTCGCAGTGCCAGCCCCGGGACGAACGAGTTGGGCAAGATCCTTGGGGGAGAAGACGTCGGGGGCGGTGTTGAACTTGAACACACTGCCCGGAGCCATAGCTAGAGATGTGGAGTGAGGTAGAGAGGACGGTCGGACGCCAAAGAGGACCTGGGCGAGGGGCCCAAAGAGAGAGATGCGGGGGAAATACATTATTTCTCCCCCAGTTGTAGGTACGAGTGGGAACTCTGCGCGTGCTCGCTGCGCCATTTGACCCATTCTTTCCCATGCTCAAGTGTCGTCCCGGATGACTTGCTCAGTCATTTCTCATTATTGCTGTATCGTCAGCTGCCCTTCGTAGTCGGTCTCTTGATTCAGACGGCCAATCGGCCACCCCGTCGGGTAAATCATGGTCAAGCTCCAACCGCTATCGTCGGCGCGCTTTCAACGATGATAGTGTTGAATACTAGACACATGTCGCGTGTGTATAAACACTGATACAAGCCGATGGGGCCGGTATAGGTCTCCCCGTCCCATCAGATAGGACTTCACCGCGCTCTGTTAAGCACATTGACATCCAAAACAAAGCGTGGCCACAATTTCCAGTGGGTGCCCGCTGTGAGCGCGCCAAGCGCCCATTCAAGTTCACCAACCAATCTTGTATTAAAAAGCAGAATAAACTGATCCGCTGCTGCAGTCCCTGCAGCTCGGTGGTACTGGCATCATCACAGCGTATCCATACAACGTACAGGAAACTACTCGTTCATCTCCTCGTCTTCATTCCCATCCCCATTCTCTTCCTTATCGACCTCATCCGCTCGGTCAATACCGGCATTGATCATAACCTCCGGATCGTCAATCTGTACTACCTCGCCGCTCTTTGAATCCCACCGCGCCTTCAGTCCCACCCGAAACTCGACCATTTTCTCCCCCATGAGTTTTAGCAGCTGTGCCTGCTCCGCCGTCAATGGCTTGCCCTCGTCGCAGACCCTGTGTGGGATCTCCAGGGTCGGTACGCCTCTCTTCATCGTTGTACTCAGCCCAAGCCTTCGGAGCTGTGGTTCCTCGTTATGTGGGAACGGCTCCGGCGGGTCAGAATGGTGCTGCATGATGGGGCCGGCAGGGACAATGATGGTGCGTGATGCGAGGTTGCCCGCCCGCGCGAAATCGGGTTGTCGGAAATCCTTAAACCACTCTATCACCTCTTCGGGCTCCGAGTCGGTGAAGAAGATGCCCACTTGTCCTTTTACTTGCTTTTAGAAAAATAAATGGATGAATGACGAGTATGTGGATCGTGTGCACTCACTACTGCGAGCTTTGCGAGTCCCGGCTTGTGCTCCTCCTCCGGCGTTGTGCCCAATGCTTTCGCCATGACTGCTCCCCGACCAAAAAAGATTCGCGCTGTCCTGCATGTACAGTAAGGAGGGTGGTAAATGCGCCCGTCTGAGGTATCTATGAGGCGCACCCCTTCCAGAGTTGGCGAACGATTTTGAGATGCGCATTGCGCATGTTGCCGACTTCAAACAACCAGCAATACTTCCATTTTTCAACGTTTTCCTGGACCTGCATTTCAGAACACGTCAATCCCACCGTGTCTCGAGTCGACTGGTAACAGCACGCACATTTGCGATCTGAGCAGCCTTATGCTCTTTTGTCTTTTTGGTGACCTTGGTCAGTGAGACTAAAAGTGTGTATTGTTGAGTTGCGTATCGCAAATACAGGTGGAGGAGGTCACCAACCCAACTTTTGTCGTCTTGACTTTGGCATGATTGATGGGGTGGGCCAAGTGAAAGGGGGCCAGACGAGGCGGATGCCGATTTGGAAGGCCAAAAATCTCTACTCTCGGGTTTTCGCTAGACTTTATCATGGTGGCTGAGATCACGGTCTCCCAGCCTGAGCTCGACAAGCTCGAGGCTACTCTCCTCAATAGATCAGGCACCGTTCCCCTGCATAATAGATTCAGAGCACTCTTCACCCTGAAGGCGCTCAAAACCGATGATTCGATACGTATCATTTCAAAAGGTGCGAGATGATGTCTCTCTCTCTGCAATCTAATTGCCCACAAATTGGTCAAAATCCAGGATTCCAGGATCCATCGGCCTTACTGAAGCATGAGTTGGCCTATTGTCTAGGACAGATCAAAAGCGAAGCTGCTCTCCCTGTACTGGAGTCAGTGCTCGCGGACGAGAAGGAAGATCCTATGGTTCGACATGAAGCGAGTAGTACCGTGTCTAGTGAATCGAAATCGCAGAGCAGTGACATTCCAGCATCGTTATAGGCAGCTGAGGCTATGGGTGCAATCTCATCGACAGCTTCCCTTCCCATATTGAAGAAATACACCAGCGATTTTGATAGGTCGGTCCGAGAGACCTGCGACATCGCACTTGCAAAAATCGAGTGGGATCACTCCGAAGAAGGACGGCGGCATCGCTCTATCTCCTCAGATGAACATCAGTGAGTCAATTCCTTTCCCGATGATACTCATCAGATGTCTCTGGAGCTATGTGTTGATAAGAAAACTGCAGAACATACACATCTATTGACCCAGCGCCCCCGACTTCAGGCCTGCTTGCTGGGAAACCCAAGCCTGAAGACCTGTCCCTAGACAATATATCCGACTTGCGTTCCAAGTTGCTCGATACCTCCCTCCCTCTATTCGAGCGATATCGCGCAATGTTCGCGCTGCGCAACATTGGAACGCCCGAGGCTGTCAACGCCCTCGCGGACGGCTTTTCAGACGACAGCGCACTCTTCAAGTAACGCCACTTCTCTGTTCCTCCACCGAATGTGCATTCTAAAGTTGTGCACTGTGTCCGTCTAGGCATGAGATCGCGTTCGTTTTTGGCCAGCTGCTCTCACCGCACTCGGTTCCCTCGCTGCTCAATGTACTCCAGAACACCAGTGAATCCGACATGGTGCGGCATGAAGCTGCAGAGGCTTTAGGCGGCATTGCGACTCCGGAGGTGTTTCCGTACCTACAGGAGTACATGACGAAGGCAGATGCGCCAATAGTCGTGAGAGAGAGCTGCCAGGTCGCTCTCGATATGTTCGAGGTACGTCCGCCAGCACGCGCAGAATATATGTCTGATTGGCGGAGAACAGTATGAGAACTCGGGACAGTTCCAGTACGCGGACGGCTTGGGCAGCGCACCTGTAGCGGGCGCCGTCGGTGTGTGAAACGGAAGTCATTCATATATTGCCCTTGTGTCTTGCCATCTGTTGTTCTATGACTATTGATTCTTTTATGCAATTTTTTGAGATCGTGATCGACGCTAATGAGTCAACGATAAAAACGCAGACATTCTATAATAGACAGCCTTGTCGACCACTCAAACAGCTCCCTAAGTCGCACATAAGTCATATCACACATGCAGTGTATAGGACCAGCCCCATGCAGAATCTAACCGGCGTGCCCCGACTACTCTGTATCGAAAACCAGGCATCTAACCTCAATAGACCGTCTCTGCGGAGCCTCCTTCGGGCTCAATGAATCCAAAAATGCGGTGTGAGGGGTCAAGCGCGCCTTAGTCTCGTCAGAGTCGAAGCACTTGATCAATATAACCTCTTCAGGAGTTTGGCTCCCAAGGTAATACCACTTGTGATCCGGGTTGTGCTTGACACTGAACGTCGAGCCCTCGCGGTCGGGGTAAATGTGGCGGGTGGGCACCAGATCTCGGTCGGGGTTCAGCGAGCGCCAGTCGGCGACGGCGAGCGGGTGGTGTGCGACTGTGTCCTGAATCGGTCTCCAGACGTTGATGATGCGCACGCGGGACTTGAGGAGACGGTCAGCCTCATCTCCCATGTGGAAGCGCACGCGGCCAAACGCAGCCTGGTAAGTCTGGTCAACATGCACTCGCGTCTACAAACAGAGAGTTGTGAGAACAAAGACTGGAACGCAAAGTGAAAGTCACTTACTACTGGCCCACGGGCTAGATCAGATGCGCCCTCAGAGTGTGGACGCCTTGAAACAGTAGAGGTGAGCAGCCGTATTGGCACAGTGAGTTCGTCAGATTACCTGATGGTATGGTCAAAGATGAACACTCTCTTCGCGCCTGCCTCCTCCTTCAGCAGCTCTTCCACTTCCTTGTAGTACCGTGACTTGATTGCATCCTCATCCTCGAATGTCTTCTCCTGGCTGACGTGCTTCAAGAACTTGAAGCCGGTGACGTCGAGGGAGACAGTATCTTCCTTCCCGCGTATGTCGTGGATGACGACGGGATGGGGGTCGGGCACTATATTGGTTCTAGGCTGGCCAGCGGGCGGCGTGTAGGTATAGTTGAACGGAGGCTCGCCGGTGGTGGGGGTGAAGTAGTTAAGGGTGGTGTCCACATTGCGAGGAGACAAAACTGCTGCGGCGGCCATGTCTGGTGATGAGATGTTATTGCAGTGAACTCGTGGGATGACGAACGACTGGTTTTCTGAGTATTTATACCTCTCTGGAGCAGTCTCTCTAATTCCGAAGTCGTGCATTACAAAACAGTGGATTGCTAAGTGAGTGCTTGAGTGGCCATGGAGGTCTCAGAAACACCCCAGACACTGCACTGCAACTGCGGCTCCCCGACATATCCATTTCCACACATAAATGTCACAACTTAACCGGCCAACCAACTAGAATGTGCGAAATAACTCCATAAAAAGTGATCTACCCCTCGAACATCGGCTGCAATATCTGTCACGTTCCTCTTCCGTTTATTATTGTGCGGGGGGGACGGCGTTGCGTCATTTCTTCGGCATCTTGCACCAATGCATGACTCAGCAAATGTCTCACAAGGAAGCTGTGAGTCAAGTGGCAGCCGAGGAGAAGGTCGCTTAGGTCAGTCAACCAACGGCACAATTAGTGACCTTGTTGTATGCCATCTCAGAGTAGAATTGCCGCTCGATAACTCGTGATGGTGCCAAGGTTCACCCCATGTTAGCCACGTGACGAGATCGTGCCGTGGAGAAAAGGCCACGCAAAAGATCGGCGACTGTGTCCGGTGGTTCCGGATATAGGTGCGGCTGGCCAGGTCCCAGACCTTGACCCCATTCCAACCATCCTGGCCACAGTCCTCCCCAAATTCAACCTGTCTGCTGTCTGAACGCAATGCGATGGATTCTCCGCCCACGTCCACTGTCGATGCAGTTGAGTTTAGCGTACAGCTGTGTTGGAATAGCAAACTGGCGCATGTACGCACGCACGCATTTGTTACCATACGCTGTTATTTGTCTTCAGCCGCATGCTGCGGATTTGTCAGTACTGTACAGTTTCGAACCTTCTTTTGTTGATTCCCAGTGTAGATATCTTTCCCTCAGTCATTCTGGGTATACTTGACTGAGGTGAGATAGCTATCTTTACTATCACTTTATTGTTACTTATAGATACTACAGTTTGTGTGCTAGGTAACTAATATATAGTCATTCTGGGTATGCTTGACTGAGTTTGTGTGCTAGCTTGCTGGGATTTACAACAAGCTGATCAGACCGTAAATCGAAGATGTGGATGTTTGAATTCCACATTCCATAGAGAAGGAGAAACCTATCATCCAGGGATATCGCCATGCACTTGATGGATCTTTTTTCAGACCTCATCCACACCAAATTGTCCAAACACCCAAACTTCACCATAGCCCACAACAGGAACTGGTGGCAAACATAGTGCAAACCTGAGGTGATGAGCACACCATTAAGTGAGCATGCAACTGAAGAAACAGCATCACCATGGCCCCTCATGATCTGCAGAAGAGCTCTAGAATGGACATTCCATAGACAGATGGTGTGATTGGATGAACCAGATGCTAGTTGTACACCATCTGGAGAGAAGTTGATGGAAAGACATGAAGCTGTGTGTCCCTCCAGCATGCATATTCATGGATTTCATTTCTGCTCTTGTCCTTTCTAAACGGCGATGTCATGGTATGAATTTTGTCCATACACCTGTGATAATCGAGACTTGAGGGGCAGAAAGGGGAGGACACAGTGAAGCTGCAGACAGGCCACACCGATGGCAGGGTAGAACGTTCGCATCATTCTCGCACCATCGTTCAGAAGGTTGAGAACCTCAGTCTGAACTGCGCGGCTTTCAATGACCGACCAGCACTCTCGGTTAATCAATCTTTCAGAGAAATCGAGATCTCTCACCTTGATTAGTCTGTAAGTGGATTGCACAGTGATAGCACCGGACAGACCTCTCAATAAGCTCGTCACCTCCAGCCAATTCAGCAATTGAGTTGAGCAAAAGGTGAGCAGTACAGTTAACATTCTCATAATGCATAGTGCTGGTACCCATCTCAGCCTATGCATTATCAGACATTTTGCATTCCGAGATCTGATTTTGGCCGAGGTAGGCCTGTTTTGTCCTACCAAAGCTTATGCACTATGAGATATTATGTATTATGAGGTTGTGCATTATGAGAATGTTGACTGTAGTTCCAATATCATATTATGAATATTGCCATTTGACAGGTGCAATGCCCAGTTTACCGACATACATATTAGACATGTGCAGGGATAAGAGTCCTAATTCGGTATGGTGGATCAGAGACTTCCTGGTTGTAGAGCGAAGGGTCCTCGACCTTGCACATGTTAGGCGAGAGTGTCTGCAGGACTCGCAAACAGTTCCTAGCAAGTAAGATATGCTGAAGCCGTGCGTTGACAAGGAAGACGGATGAATTGATTGCACAGAACCATCCCCAGTGTCAGGAACGATCAAGATAGAGTGCAAGCTTCGGAGAGTCAAGCGGACAGTTCTCACTCCTAAGCCCAACAGAGCCTCCAAACCTTCGGGGTCGATCAGTTCAAGGATCGGAACGACTGTACCCAGTACTATTTGGCCCACTGGTCTCCGGAAATGCTAGAGAATACTTCATGAAGCACCTGTAGGTATAGCATATCCAATTGCCGATGGGGTGAAGCCTCTCCAAATGCAGTGCATGTCGTGGACATGAGAGTCTCGAGCTGATATTCGGGGTTGCTGGCATTCCGATCCTCAATAAAATTGGCCACTGTTGCAGCAATGATAAATAATCCTCCGGACTGCTCAACCGATCGGGTCAAATCCTCCTTCGAAGGCCAGGAAGAGGGCAGTGAGAATAACCGTGCGATACCTGGAAGCCTGTCCTGTTCTTCCGCAAGATATCCGACGGAATGCTATGCAGGACCAGCGTGCTTGTATAATTCATAAGACCCGCCGTGCAAAATCCCTGCGAGAGGTTTATCATGAGTCTTCTCGTGATCAAGAACTCCAATGTAAAAATGTGGCTAGCAAACCCTGAAAGTGATGAAAGAATGGTAGATGTCGAATTCCCTTCTTTGCATTCGTCCAAAGTATCGATGACGATAATGCATGATAGAAGCACCTCTTTCTTCACAGACAAGACCTCTGCCCTCTTGTGCATGACAGCATTCAGGGGTTCTACAATGAGCTTCTTTAGTTGTCTCGATGAAAGAGCATACTGCACGTCAGCATCCTTGGACATGGCTTCAGATAAGTGCTTGAAAGTAGGATTGAATGATGCGAGTTGATACGCTACGGTGGGGAACAAAAGATCGATATCGCTACATTCGGCATCATCCCTCGAGCAAAAGAAAGATGCGTTGAGCTCCCCAGTTTCGTCAATGTGGCTCGCGATTGTTTGACCGATTGTCTGTGTGTCGGCACCTGCCACACGGTCTAGCCAGAAGATCTGACCATTAGCATTCCCTTTCATCGATAGAATCTCATCTCTCTCGACTTTCACCCCTATGTCAGTCATACATCCTGTGAAGGACCTCCGTCCTTGTATCTTTAGTGCATGGCACTCGTTTGGTTCCATGACCGAATTTCGCTGCATTTGCATAGCACGGCATGGGTCCATTATCTTGTCTAACCTTTAGTCCAACGACTATGAACACGACAATGCTGCACCTACAAGGATTGATCGACTGTGAATATAATAACTTAACGGTAACATTGATGGGGCCGAGCGAGGGGTTTGGATAACGCACCTGGCCGACAGTATACACATCCCGACGCATGACCTTTGTATCTACGTGTACTACATTTTCCATCTTGTTAAAGCCATCGCGTAATTTAGTTCGCATTTCCCAGACCCGCGTTTGGTGCGTGACAATGGTCGTTAACATGTTCTATACAGACCTGTAGTCTAAATTCTGTCACGATTGTGCTCTCAAGCTGTGTCAGACTTCCAGTTATAGCCCAATGATCATCAGCATCCGCGAAATGTCTACCAAGAAGCTGCCTAAGGACCACCTGAGCTTCTGCATCCACTTCGATTTTGCGGGCTTTAGTGTGCTAGTCGGCTTGGCGATTGAGCTGTCTCGTGCAGGGCAGGCGGCGTCAGACATGCTGCGCGAAACTAGAACACAGAAAAGATTGAAATGGCCTGAACAGATTGTTCATGCGCTGGTGGGGTGCGGGCGGACAGGCTTCTGCGCTCTTCGGCGGGCCCTCGAGGAGCTTGACCAGATCACAGACGGAATAAGGTTTCCAACGCAGCGACGTCTTCTGTTTTCTGGGCTGGACTCTGTCCCGAAAAAAGGGGAACAATGAAGCTAGTTTGAAGGATGAATCAAAAATGCACCTTATGTCGGCCGGCTCTGTGGCCTTTGGGAGGCCACCAGCTGCAGATGGAGGAAGGGCTGAAGATGCCTGAACAGTAGGACTGGCATGAGAGCCGAAGGCCGGGTCGCTGTAACGGGACCCTTGAACGCCGCGCGGATAGAAGGTCCAGTATTGGAGGGGATTGGATACGACATCGTAAGACAAAGGCACTGGTCATCGCGGAAGAACGATGGGCTTTAGATGGGTCGCCGTTGATTGGCCAAAAACAAACTTGTTTTCTGTATGAAATAAAGGTGCGAACGCGTGAACATGGCAAATATTACGTGTCGACGGATACACTGCAGGTACGGCATAGAACAGAACAGCCTTCATATATCATGAACAAGATATTCAAGATCTGTGAACGAAATCGAATTCACACCGCCTGGGGAATGGTCGATGCGGGGCCGTATGCAGGACACGGAGAAGGCCGCGGCCGAGGAGGTCACATTAATATTGCTGCAGAAGTTGGATCTGCGGTGCTGGTGAGCTTCAACCGCATGTCCACAACAAATGCAAAATAGCTGCAACATATCACCGGTACCAATGAATTCATAGCCATTGAGAACATGGACCGTGCTGGGGCTTAGTAGAGACGCGTTCGGCTGCGAGTGCGCCGCCTTTGTCACTACAATGTTGGGATTGCCTGCAGTGTCAAATTCGGACAAGATACGACCACAGCAGACACAAAGCAGTGTTGGTAAACAGAACCACCGATACAACGTGACATGACATTGAAAATACCAACGCGACATTAAAACAATTGAGCACCTAGTGTCCAATAAAAATACAAATGCTATATACATTTTCCTGAACAGCGTGAGGTGATGTCAGGATTCTACAAACGTAACAGGTATGTACGACCATGTTCAATGTTCAATGTGGGTAACATGACCCGGAGATGCTTGCAGCAGAAAGAGCGGGTTTAAACATTATGGCTTCAGATCCGGGCTGTCTGGACTCCGAGCAACAGATTCATCTAAGGATTTGTTCTTCTTTCCTTTCTTGTCGGCATTCAGCATCTCGTGCGATTCAACGTCAATGAAGACCTGTGATGACGGTGAGACGGGCTTGTTAGCAAGTCTTTCATATGCCTACCTCATTTCGAACCCCGCTGCCGAACGCGACGACGTCAGTCTGCTGACTACCGATCAGCGATGGGTCACGACTGTGATAGGATAAGAGTTACTCGTCGAGATTCCATAGCACTGCCTTCAGTAGACTCCGAGTTGTATCTCCAGCCAGCGCGAGCGTTGAGACTCGACAACAATGAGTTGCTGTACAGCTTGGAGAGGGGGAAGTTGAAAATCAAGTGCCTGAGCGAGGTCGGTCAATTTCAATGAGAGTAAGAATACCGTTCAATCCTACTTACACGCCGGTTGACTGTTAAACGGACACGGTTAGAGGGGTGGGGATATAAGACGGTTATAACTTACGATTCCGAGGTAAACGGCTAGATCAACGATGGCCCAGACGGAAGTGATGAGCCCTGTTTGTACCGTCACTGTGAAACACGTGTAAAAAGCCTATCCAACAACATGACGACAGACATACGTCTGATCAGCCTATCCAAGATGTCGTTCGAGCCTTTAAATCCACGCCTGTGCTTGCGCTATGGAATGGTTAGAAAAACCGCTCGTCATCGTGATAAAAGAAAACTGACCAGATGCCAGACCAGAATTGAAGTGATCGTCGTGTCAACGAGGGCGGACACAGTCAACCAGACGATGACCGGCGCCTTGAATTTCTGGAATTCCAACCACTCTGGGACTCTGCCGATAGCAATGGATGTCGCAATGCCGCCGACTGAAAACGGAGCCTGCGCTGAAGGCTTAGGTAGAACAACGTAAAGGAGACTACGAACGGCAAGAAACGATTGAACCAACGATAATGGCGGCGACGGCGATGTTGCTGTTTGTCAATACCTTGACTCGCCACGCAAAAAACAACTGTACAATTGTTCCAATGATTGACTACGAGAACAGACAGGTGAGAAGTTAACACGTGGTATGAAGTCATGGATTTACCGTGAGAGCTGGGTCTGGAATTCCGCCCACGAAATTCAGACGTTTGTATTAAGTCCAGGGAGTAAAAACTGCACCTGTGGCGAAAACTGTGACGCAGAAACTTTGTGTAAATATACTGGATAAGCGGGCCAGAGACAGATACTGACCCCAGTTTGCCTTCTGGATGGCGGCCGGGTCGTCTAGACGCAGATGAGACCCGGGACAGTTCAAGACACACGCAACGTACTGTAATGGTTGACGAGAGCGTCATAGATGTACTGGATGTCAAAAACACTGTTCATGGTGTCCGCCACAAATAGAAACAAGATCTGGGGCGTGCAGGATGAAGAGAGCAGCTTCACCGGCAGCGCTGAGGAGACCTACAACAAGTTTCATCCACAGCCTGTCCCTGAGCAAGAAGTGTTGAGTGTGTGCGCATAGACGAGTGGGGAGTCAAATACTTCTTGTACGTTGTGAGATATATGTACGTCTGAGCGATTGAGATGCCGTAGAGAGTGACGTTCACGATGGTTCCGATCAAGATGGGACCATGGCTTGAAACGCAGTGGATTAGAAACAAGATGGCGGGGGGGTGCAAAAGGACTTACGCGACCTGTGCGAAGTTCTGGACGGCCATGGGGAGAGGAGGAGGACGAGGAGGTGAGGGCCCGGGGTGAGGAGATTATAAGGAAGTTGACATGGCAGAGAAGGAGGGAAGGAGGAAGAACGAAAAGCTACGCAGATCGGGCTCGGGGCGGGATCGAAGACGCTGACGACGCGTCGGTCCCATCCCATTAACATCGTCGAGGAGGGAGGTCGGAGGATTGATTACGTACGCAGACACAGGCGGTTGCACTCTGTTAGGCGACGACAGTCCAATCGCGACGACCAGCAAGGACGATGTCCTCCGATGCCAGCAGCACCATCTTGGTTGTCGCTTCCGCCACCGACCACGCAAGGTCTGTCGTCAAACGTATGTCCATTGGCAAGTAATCCGTATGCTGCTCTGAGGCTGGCCCATCAGAAATCAAGGCCCTCGTCAACGACGACTCTGATCTCCCCGTATCCAACTCTATCCCGTGGACCATCTCCAACAGGTACTATTCTGCCAAAGTGCACTTTCGGCTGTCCGATTTCCAGCTCTGCGACTCGGATACCGCCCAGGGTGTCCCCGCCGTAATCTTCGTATGGCGC
>QLPM01000798.1:0-20616 GCA_003314695.1 Albatrellus sp. MG142
CCCTTTTCTGGCCCCAGCCTCCCGCGATCCCGATCCGTCGTAATTCCAATCAGTCCCCATCATTCCCTTTTCCGTCACTCTCCCACCCTCATATCACCCTTGCCCTTCCTCCAACACGCGCCTCGCCCTCGCCCCCAGATACCTCCGCTCTACGCCCTTCTCGTCTTAGTTTCCGTCCTCGTCCCGTCATAAACAATACACTTTTTCTTATATTCGCTCACTCCGCCCCCACATCCTCTACATATAGCCTCGCCCCCACAAGCTCGGGTGCCAAAGCCGCGCCCCCCGATGGCGCACCACCGCGCTCTTATCCACACGCAACGCAACCCCGACACACAAACATTATCCAAGAGATGCTTCTTGACCATCGATATTACAGTGCACTCATCAAGCACCGTCATTGTCCTCCTCTTTGCGCGGCCCGCAGCGCTTGCCGCATGCGCGTGTCGCCAAGGGCAGTTTGGCGCAGTACCCATCAGCAATCCCGCTGTCGGATCTAGTGCCATCGCGTGCTGTTGCCGTGGTCCTCGCTAGTGTCTCGCTGTTCTAACGAGCCTTGCCCAGACTTCGTCGACGCGTTCTTCAAACGTCGCCATCGATCGCGTCCGTGACTCACGCAGAGCGTCGATGATGCCCGTCACTTGCGCATCCGCTTGCTTGTTCTTGGGCAATGCAGCATACACGAAGCGTGCAGTATCTTCATCTGCAGGAAAAACATGACACAGCAACCACCAAGAACAACGAGAACAATGACAAATCCATCAAGACAACGCAGGAAAAGACAAAAAAGGTGAAGAACAAGGGCGCACCGGTGGGCTCCAACGCGATCTTAGCTAAATGAAGATCTTCACATGTAGAATCGCGACATTCACCACCGCCAGGCACTTCGTACTGACAAATACGTCGGCTGCCTGACCCTGATGCAGCTAAATGATGGATTGTATTCTTGAGTTTGAATAGCTTGAGGTCTAGATATGGCACCGATACAGTCTGGTTGCCCAGCACTGACTTCTGTGATCGCTGCGAGGCTGGTAAGTGACCACTAAGAAAAGGGTAAGAAGAAAGGACGGAGTCGTAGGCCATGAATCGCGGCGACGCCTCTTGCCACGCTTCGTTATCTGTCGTAGGGTCTGTCGTGTCCTAAGAAATAAATACCACACGTCCCCGCCGTCATCAGCATATACAAAACCTCGTTAGGACAGCGTCCAAAGAATTGCGACATCCTAAAAGCGACGAAACACGCACCAGGGTCGACGCCTCGACGTCGACTGTATTAGCACTAACACTACCGTCCCGATATGTCGTGGATATATGAGACGTCAACATACATGTCGGTATAGGCTCGGGAGACGGCGCGCTGAAAACCTAGTTACGAAGAACGACAAATTTGAAATTATACCAGTGGGTAGCCGATGCATGCGGTTGCAGTGTGAGAACAAGAGCACAGCAAAATATAGAAAGGGAAGGAAACACCAATTAAAAGAGGATGAGCTCGACCAATAAAGGAGGAGAAAGAATCCTTGCCGCTTGTTCTTGCCATGCCTCGGCAGTGAGAACTGCAGCCATGGAAAATCAAGTATCGAGAATAGACGCCAAGAGCCGTGTAGGGTGAGAGAATTGGATGAAAGGCGAGACCAGGTTGAGCCAGCTCAACAATTCTCGACTGAATAACGAACTACTTGCCTTGTTCACCAGTAACATCGTGCACGAGCCCGTTCAACGCCGACTCCTCATCATCTAGAAAAAAAATTACAGGAAACAGAGAGATAAAGCAAAGGATATACCATAAAACCACGAATGGAAGACGAAAGAGGACAAAGGAGCGTCACACGAAGGGGTAAAGCAAAAGTCCCTAGTCAGCCGCAAGTTCTTAGGTTGAGATGGCGGAAGAGAGGTTGACCGGTGGAAGTAGACAACAATTCTGTTCTAGCGGTACCACTTTGAGATGATACGGGTGCAATAGGCGCTGGCGTGATTACAGCATGCGGTATCTTTGACATTGCGGGCCCTGGGAAGAACACCGAGAAAGTCATAAAGTTAGCTAGTTCGAGAACATAGGCACAACTGTGGGAAGATAGTAAAGCATTCCAGGTAGGGTGCCCAAGGAAACAGCCGTGTGATAAGATCATTGAAGACGGGATGCACTTGAGATATGGAATAGAACCCCGAAAGACTCCGACACCCAGAAGCTATCTCGAAGGTCGCGAAGGCGTAGCAGAAGTGATCATGTCAACAACTCACCGTATTGTAAAGTGCCTTCCTTCGCTTCTTTTACCATGAACATGGTGGAAGTCGATGGGCTTGATACTACGACGCTAGCTTCTGCATTCACATACAGTTGATCGGCAGTGACCGCAGATAATGCGGGCTCCTGGGGCTCAGGTTTCACCGCTACTGGCTTCGCACTGGATGAGACAGCCGAAAATACATTTATCGGATTCGGCCGATTCGAAATCTGTGGAAGTGTTTGAAGCCTGAAAACTGGGCACCTTGAATATATTGGCAATACTCACCGCCGCTAGTTTCCTCAACCTCTGCTCCTCTCGCTCACGAATTTGTCGTCGCAAAATCTCAATCTGTAGCTCCAACTGTTGTGTATGGCCGACTGCAATGGTCGATGATGTTTTTCCAAAATGCAACGATGCCTTTGTCGCATCCGGCACGGATTGCTCGTAGTCGTCTTCCTCACCATCTTCCTCACTGTCACTTAACTCAATGACACACCGCCGCATTCCGCTGATACCAGCAAACCCAGTTCCAGCAGCCGCAGTGACCTTCCGCTGCACATGAGGATTAGGATGGTGGCTATTGTTACCATAAGACTTGAGAAAAGAATTGGTGCGGACAGGTGTAGTAGCAGCTGGGGACTGCGAGGCATCTGTAGAGTCCATGTCTACAAAATCTGCAGCGACAGGCCGCCTCAGTCCACGACGAAGCGGATGGGCGAGTGTCGAAGCTTCGATTGGGTTTGGGGTTTGGATATCAGAGATGGAAGGCGTTAGATGACTGCTTGAGCGGGAAAATGTCGACGGCGTTGGTTCCCGATCGCCACCATTAGGTTTGGGCGACGGAGTCTTCTCAGCCTCGTTATTCTCATCGTGATAGCTTGCAACATCGGAGAAATCCATCGAGCTTCGCGAAGAGCCACGATGTCCTAGGGATAAGTGTGATGTAGATGGCGGAGGATCGGTAACAGGGGCGGAAGGACGAGAGAGATATATTGAAGAGCTTCCAAGACCCGGTATGTCATCATCGAGATCCATAACATCACTCTCGCACATGTGCAGACCGAAGAACACAGACGTAGGGTGTCCAATGCCGTTGCGGTGTGTGCGGCCGGTGGAAGCAGACTCGATGCTATTCAGGAATTCATCAACACTCCCATTACCCCGAGTCAACTGGGCATCCATTTCCATAGCTTTCGTCTCAAAAGATGATGAAGAGCTCTCCTTGGAGATGCCCCCCGGAACATCCTTCCGTTTACGAGAAGCCTGTACTGCCTTTCGTGCCATAAGTTCCTGTCGCCGCTGTTGCTCCATGTCGGCCAGAGTCGCCACAGGCGAAGTCAATACAGACGACTGCACGGAAGTTTCCGGTGAAGCTGGAACCACACTTTTCGGTACGAACGGAGTGGCTGAAGCTGACAAGGTATCCTGCTGCTCGTTAACACTAGGCGTCGGATCGGCCAAACCAAGGGGAGCAGAGGGCTTGGGAGGAAGACTTGGATGCACGCCCAAGCCGCGAGAGATGGGACTAGAGCCGCCTTGAGACTGGGATTGTGACGGTTTCGCCGGAACTGGTGTGTCGGGGGTAGCAAGCAGAGACGCCATCATTTCCAGAGGAGGGTAAGGCATGATGCCAGTGGTGTCAAGATTTACCGGTAGACGAAGATTCAGCTCAGTAAAGACATAGTATATCATTTCACGCGAAAGGCCAGAATCGACAAGGTATTCTGGGGGCACACCCCACCCAAGGAGGTCAAGAACAAGATCTTTTGCAGTATTGTACTCATCTTGCGTCACTATTATAAATATCGTTATTAAATGTAAAAGGGAATGATTAGGGGAAATCAAATTTGAAATAAAATAAAATAAAATAGGGACTGACTGCTCAAGCCGGGTCGAACATGATTGGAGTCAACGATATAGGGACCAATTGCAGGAACGGGCGTCTTAGGTCTTCGGCTGTCCGATGCACCCGATTGCGAGGGTGATAAGACCTGAGAAGATACAGAGTCTACCAGCTCTGAACCAGGTGGTATTATGGAAAGGCCATGCGACGCCAACATGGACACTGACGGCGGCGGCATGCTGTCAAGTAGACGATCATAGAAACGCTTGCTAGAGCTCTCCATTGTAGATGATGGCTTTGCGATTGGATGTTGCGTTACAGAACCTGAAGTGGAAGGCTCTTCGTTATCACTAATTTCACCTTCTTCTCTCATCACAACGTCATCTTGATGGGGTGATTTCGCTGGTTCGGTCTCTGATATGGGCGGCGCAAGTGCAACTGGAGTTGTGAGAGAAGATGTTGCAGTAGTAAATGGTGGAGTAGAGGACGGAATGTCGGACGTCGATGGCTCTTCCTGACCATAATCGAGAACGAGGGGAGGAGATCCGGTTAAAAGGGGACGTGTCGCCAGAGAAACTTGCACAGAGGAGCCATTGTTCACTTTCCGACGTTTGGATCTCAGCGTCAGGAGTGCAGCCTGACGCAAGGAAGATGCAGAGTCAGGCTTGGGACTGAGAGAACGTGGTAGCTGATCTTGCTGATGATGATCCTGGGAGGGTTGTTGCTTGCCAGATGGTCGATATTCAGATCCTCGAGGTTGAGAGGCAAAACTAGAGACGGCAGCCATCGCCTGCCTTGAGAAGATAAAGACGTCAGGAAAAGGAAATGCGGGAGGGCAAGGGGGGCGGTTGGGAGAGGGAGCGCTGAGGAGGGATGTTGCAGACAGTGCTCTCTCCTCCATAAATCAGGTCGCTCCTCGGCCTTTGCCGCCCACTTCTGAACTCCCGCTCGGCGCCACGCACGGACCTGCTTGGACCCACACATTCATTGTCAAATTTCTCAATAATTCCTGTATTTTTATGTCCCCGCCTGTACCCATGGTCATCGTAGTCTAGTGTTGATGGAAGAGCCATGTCAGCCATTGCCGACTACACATATCCCTAAGGCGCCTACGTGTTGAAGTGGCGTTTGAGGCACGGGATCTTGCAATTGCACATCATCTTCACACCGCACAGTATAGGCTTTGCCGCCTGCCAGCCACAGAACATCATATAGCAGGTTGTTCGAATGATTCAGTTGTGCTAAGGACCCGTCTATACCTACCAATGCCGTTGGATGGGCATTCGTACCTTGTTTCTCAAGGATGGTCTGGCACCGGCACCGGCCTCCGCCAGGGCGCAATATCCCGGCCTCTTACGATCCCAATGAAAAGGAACCTGGCTGGATTGGGGAAGGACAGAGATGAGGCATTCCCGTTCTGGGACCAGTTGAGTATCTCCCTGAGCGTCGAATACTGAATTTGTGAGGGATTGAACGAGATATGCATTCTATCCAGTTTGTTTACGGCCGCCGCTACTGCAATCCAAGTGAAGATTACATCTGAAGATGATGACGGCGATAATGTGAGTCGAATGTTCGTAGAATTCCTCCTCCTGTCGTACATTTGATATATTCGTGCCGGACAAAGGACGGTGCCGCTTCTGATATACCAGAATTGAAGCGAACTTCCACGGGAATCCTTTCAAATCGTCGTCCACTGACAGGCACGCCTGCCTCTTCCGGTACATCAACGCCAGGACCCACGGCTGACTCTGGATCTCTCACACCGCGCCTGGGCCTCATGGCGATGGCGAAGAAGGAGGCAGCAAAACGCGGACTATACTCTCGCTTTTTTAGGGGTCCAGTATTAGGCCCTGATGACGTGGAAACAAATAAAATCAAGACGGATGACATTGCGCCAGCATTCGTGGAGGGCAGTACCCGAGAAAAGCAGATGGAAGAGGGCAAGATGTCGGAAGGTGCTTCTGGCCCTGAAAGGAAGAGGGGGGGAAAGCGCGAAGTCGAGGAAAGAGGTGAGGAGGGCAAAGAGAAGCGCGAGGCGAGGAAACGACACAAGCAGGGGCGGAAGGAAGGCGAGATGAGAAGACGAAAGGACGTGGAAAAGAAAGAACGGGAAGACAGGAAGGTAAAAGAGAGGCGCGAGAAAAGAAAGGGAAGAGATGATCCTGGGGGCCATGCAGGAAGCGTTTCCCAGGACACTGCGCTGCAGGAGACGAAATCTGTAAAGGACAAAGGGAGGAGGAAACTGAGGACGGACGATGAGTCAAAGAGCATAGTCAAGGGCGAGAAATCACCAGGGACGGGTGCCGAAGTACATCAGCGTACCAACTCAGGCTCGGACGACGACTTGGCTCCAGTCACTTTCCAGCAAACTGCTCGCACTGAAGAAAGTAAAAAACACAAAAAAAAAGGCGCAAGCGGCCGTCTGCTGGTGTCACCCAATAGATCTCGAATATAATGGCTCGGGGGAGGATCCTAGCAATTGATACACCTGTATATAACCCTGCAGCAACACGCTCATGTATTACTGTTCGCCTTTTAACAGTAGACAATTACAATAACGCAGTGCACGTCTGGTATTTCAAGAGTTCGCCTTGATCATAACATACAATCCGCAGAACTACACGCTTCCTTGGATGCTGAACGATTTATGTGAAAAAAGAAAGGATGGAGATAGTTGCAAGATTGTTAACACAGATAAAAGAACAGAAAAAAAAATTGGACGGGCAAAGCGTGCACGAAGTCCTCAAGATGGATATCCAACAATGTTTGTGCTACGTCCGAGTGCTCCGCCAAGCACTTTGCATAGCAATACGGCGCGCCTAATAAACAGAAATATCAGCGAGATTCGCCACTAATGGAGAATCGAGTCGAAACGTGTCAAACCTGGTCAAAACTTATTGAATCCTCTCTCAAAAGTACCTTCTGTCTCCCATCCTCGTTGTTGTCGTCATCGTCGTCGTCGTCGTCTATCATGCCACGACTACCAGTGTTCCGTATACTGCCAAACGCGGCTTTATTCCCTGCCAGGGAGAAAGGCGTCGACGCGACAGCTGTTCCGAATACGCTTGCTGATTTCGGCACACCAAAAGCGGCAAAATCGGTGACGACTTTGCGCGGGGGAGAATGAGCAGGTGGTGAGGTGCTTGGAGATGTGCTGGTCGGGGTGATCCTAGCCTCAGATGCCCTGACAGGCAAGGAAGGAACATGCGAATATGCACTGCGGGTGCTGTTCATCCGCACTTGCAGGTACTTGTCGGTGAACCTTGAGCCAGGAACCTCAATAATGAATATATCAGGATGAGGTAATGATCATAGCGTGGACAATGAGATACCCTTCGCAAGTTGGGCCGGGCTTCTGCGAGCGAGACAGATTGCATGAAGACGTTGACGTTATGCTTGGCCTCCTCCAATTCTTTGTATATACTCTCAATAACCACCTTTTTTGTGCTTTCGTTCCGAAGCAAAAGCTTCTCATGAAGCTCTCGTGCGACGTCATCAACGCTTTCGTTGTTGCCCAAGATCCGCTGCGCAACCGCTTGCCCCACCTCACGGACCAACCGTTCCATATCGAGATTCTCCAGGACAAGGCCTACAATAGCATGCGCAAGGAGATCCGCTGTCGTTAATGGGAGCATGATGCCTGATGTGATGTTGGTTAGGGCTTGGAAAAAATCGGTCGCATACTTGCAGGAGCGTCAGCAAACGACTGAGATGAAACCGAAGGAGTTGGCACTTACAGAGTAACTGCTCAATGCAGGTTCACAAGCAACGAAGAACTGACAAAATTGACTTCAGTATGTGGACTGAGATGAGAATGAACGTCAATAGCCCACTAAGGTGATGCCTCGAGTAGCCATCTCTCGTGCCAATTGCAGCGGATCATTACCGTCTGGTGACCCATGGTCGAAGCCTGTCCCGCCGGTTTGGCAAATCACAAACCGTATAGTCAAACAAGGCTCGAATGCTCACCATCTCCATATTCCCCTATGCCATGAGGTGGTGCATCTGCGATGAGCACGATCATCTTGCTAGCCTCCGGTCTCCAGTCCATTTTCAACGCCTCAACCAGCCCGGCTGTAACGGCTTCCGGCCCATCTCCTCCACCTGACGCATAAAGACTAGAGAGGTCTTTATGCACTTTGCTGATATCGGAAGAGAAACCAAAGTTTTTTGTGACGTATGTGTGGTCCTGCGGTGGATGGTCGCGATAGGCAACAAGACCGACTCGAAGATCTTCTCTAGCTTGTAGCTTTCCGGATTGGAAGATATTCTCGCATATAATTTCGATGTTCTTCGTCGCTGAGGATATATAGCTTCCCTGACTTCCTGTGCAGTCCTGGACGAAGACGAGATCTCTGTAGGATGTGTTCAAAATGAGCCCCTATAGTTTCACGACCGGTCAAAGGGGGTATGGGTACGCACAGCATCTTGCGGCCATCATGCTGCCCGTGCTGAAACGAAAGTATGTGTTGCTGAATAGGTTGTGCAAATGCACCAGAGTCAAAGTCCATGTCTTCGTCCATTATACGATGCAACGACGTAGGATCTCAAGGAGACAAGAGGGTTCTGTGCTTGCAAGAACTTGAATGCAGTCTGAGACCCAGAGATGGTCTGAGTAGCCTTATGAGTTCAGCACCTGCAGATAACAAAGTGATGTTTGAGGACAAAAGACAAGCGCCACGGTATTTAGAGCAGAAGACACTCTACCGTGACCTCGTTGCATGTCCCGCCACCGCCCTCCACGCTTCATGGCGCGTGTCGATCATAATCAGATCTGGACCAATTCGGCTCCGCCTCTTCTATTCAGCTTGTAATGATTATTATCATCTATGCTAGTGTACTCAAGTCCTCTCAGTCTCTCTTGACTCCAAGTACCCATGCAATCCACTGCCCTCCCCACCCACCGAATCCCGGTCTCAGAAATGTTCGATAAGCGAAAACGAGACCAATAGATAGTCCCCCCATGAGTGCAGAAAACGCCACGTACGTGCGAAGTCGCGCAGCTGATGACAACGCACGATCGGCGCCGCCCGGTATAGCGGAATTTCTTGATGCTGCATATCAGACCCTGGGCCAAGGGGGATCATCAAGATTTAAAATGCGTACGGCTGCATGGCGATGCTGCAAATGGCATGGAAGACATCTGCAATTTGCCCAGTCTTCACACTGACGGCCACAGGTACTTGTAAACTGAGCCGTCGACAGTACACGTCTGGTTGTACCTCATGTCTCTGCATCCCATGTCAGAAGCGACCATGGGGTCAACCCATCAACATACCTGTTGTGCGAGGTCGAGGTCAGACTTCGTTGCAACGAAGAGTGTCGGTATGTGGTCTAGACTGTATTGTTGCTGCAGGAGTGAAACCATCTGAAGCGAAATGGGAAAGCGTAGTTTAGCGTCGCACGTACCCGTAAATTGCTGATATAAGAAAATGAGTTCGTGTCGCTCGAATCATGCACATAGGTAATGACATCCGCGTGGTCAGTCTTCTTGGAATTTCTCAGCGTCTCGGCTTCGTATTTCGAGCCAAACTCCTGTAGCTACAAGAGCAATACTTCGATTAGCACTGTCAATCACCGTCCGCAGTAAGCTTCACTTACCACCAGGTACTTCTCCGATCCGTCTATGTCCACCGAGTTCACCACGCTAAGAACCTTCTTGGTCGGCTCATAGGCTTCTGTGAACTGTTTCCCTGCGAAAGCCCTCAACAACGATGTCTTGCCTGACCCTGCGGCACCACAGACATAACATAAGAACACGTTGCGCGCTGACTTGCCCTTTCTGCGATCTTGTTTCCGCGGGCGAGTGACGTGCAGCGCAATTGTCCGTGGTTCATCTGGGTAGCCTAAATAACCAAGATAGGCAAGGGTGGTCTTATGATCGAGTAAGGTCGTCATACTGCAAGAGATATTAACTTCAGTAGAAGTAGACTGCTTTACGTCCTAAACCAACCTCCACTGCGCAAGCCATCCTTGTAATGTCACAGCACCTGTATCATCGGCAACAGTTGTATCAGGAAATTCCTGATCTGCCCAAGGGTTTCCTGGTGAAGTGCTGAATAACTCGTCGAGCTCCTGCGTCTTCAGCGCGCCGTCTTGATCCTACATGAAGGATTAGACGCGTGCGAAGCATTCTCAAGAGGTTGATCACCTTGTCAAAGGTCTCGAATATGTCTGTGAAGAACTGATAGCCAAGAGGGCTTAGTTCCACTGAACAATCTGGTGGAACGTCAAACCTACGGAGTCACTGCGTTTATAGTAGAACCGTGAAGGCAGTTGATTTAACTCACTTGGGAAAGAGGAAGTTCTCTGTTAGCCGCAGGTCTTCCGCATACCCGAACTTGCGTAGAACAGTCCAAGTAGTTTCAAGTCGTCCACGCTGGATGAAGATGGTGTGAAGATATAGAAAACCTGCTTCTGTCAGGCCATCGTCACGGACGCCATTAGTAGCGTGTTCCCGGACCATCTCCTTGATCCCTTCCAACTCCTGTGATTGGAGTGGTGCATCAAAGCACTTACGCTAAAAAATACACGTGTGTTGTCACTTGACTGCATTCCGGCACGGAACATACGCACGAACCTGAAACTCGTTCAGTTCTGCAGCATCCAGTAAGCCATCCTTGTTCATGTCACAGAGCTTGAATATCCGCTTGAGAGCATCCACGCATGCCGGCTTGAGTACCTGTAAGAGGTGTCGCTGAACATGGAAATGGCATCGCAGATCTCAGACACCTACATGATCCCGGGAATCATACAATGGGGCTGTAGGATGGAGCACCGCTTTCTGTGCAAAGTAGAACACCTCAGACACATTCAGAGGCATCTTGGCTGAGCATTCCACACATGTTTCTACTTCCTGAAACATCCCCAGTCACTACCGGAAAACAGGAGCATGTTCTTGACTAGCTTGCCTTGAACTCGTTCATGATGGGTATAATCTCATCCTCCAATGCTTCATTTGTCACTTCGCCACCCCGTAAATCTATTTTATTTCCGACGAGAATGACTGGAACCTACAGTGGAGTTGGAAAGGAGTTCAACGCAAGGAGTAAAAGGTACTGACATTGACACCAAGCCCACGAAAGTAGGGTAGCCAGTACGTAGGTATTCGATCGAATGAGTTCGGGTTGTCGATAGAGTACACGACGCATATGACATGTGCCTTGCGAATTTCTGTCTCGAGATGTTGCTTATCCTGGGGACCAGCTAGGGCCAAGGAACTTGGTTGAGACGAACGAATCGATTTATGGAAAGAGCAATACGAGTACCTCCAGAATCCACAATGTAGGTGGTAACATTCTCCGGGGTGACTTCTGGAGGAATGGTAACTTCGGGAACGACATGCTGAACCTGTAGACAAGATTCATCGATTTGAGTCAGGCCGATAAAGACCAAAGCAATCTCACTTGAGTCACGAAGGATTCTTTGATGAGTGAAGTTACAATGGTGCTCTTTCCGACGCCCTCTAGCGTCAGCGCAGGTTTCAATATATCGACATATACTGGCGGAAGACTACACCTCACCATCACCGACAAGGACTATCCGAACATCTCTGCGCATGGCTTCTACACCGCCAGAACAAACGAAGAGTAACCGGAACGACCTCAAAAGACAAAAAGTCTGAGATGTCGAGGAGAGAGGAACGGAGGCGTGAAGCAACGCGTCAATAGGATTTAGCAGCCAACCGCGGCCGCAATGCCGCATTAGTATTACCGGCATTGCGCGGGGACCAATTGTAGCGCCCGCCACGATGCCCAAGAGTCCCGGGAGTTTAATATCTGCTATAAAGATATCGTGCTTGCCTCCATAAACCCCCATCTTGTCACGATAGGTCTTCGCAGTTTCCGCCCAATAGAAGTCCTCTATCGTCTAGCATGTCTCTCCAAACACTTCCTCGTGATGTTCTTGTGCTCGTCGTTGGGAATCTAGATATCAAAGAACTTGCTGCTCTGTCAGTAACATGTCGGTTACTAAACGCTGTGGTGAGTTTATCTTGTCTACTTTGTTTTCCAGTTGGCTGAGTTATTGTCTTCTGAAACACTCAGGTCCAGGAGTCTGGCTGGGCCGACTACGTACGACTGCATCCCCGTGCATCTTGGAGCCTGATCAATGCACTTTCATCCTGGTGTGCATCAGCTCAAGCCCGGTACCATACCCTCACCGATAGGGCTTGGGCTCAGAGCAGTTTCTCTGCCCGGCCTTTGTCTCGCCCATGGCAAGGCAAGCTGCAGCCATTGCTTGCTTCGAACGCTTCAAGACTAGTGGTGGCAGCCGGGCACACTCTCTACTCGTATGGATTCATTGCGTCCGCTAGTGAGGGCATCGCTCCCGGGGTGCGATTCGAGTGCTCATACAACCTCGCCACTACAAACGGTTCCAGACACGACATGACAGGAATTGCATTCGTACGAGATGGAGGCTTGGAACGCACATTGTTCATAGGATTCGAGCACGGTGCGGTGGAGCGCGTGCACTTACCCATTTGCAAGCTTGGCCAGAGGGATGTGCCCATTCCACCCAGTTACAGGACCTTATGCGATTTTCACCGCGACGACACCGTCGAGGCACTCACGGTTGCAGATGGCCTACTCCTGTCATTGACCGCCAGCGGCTCAGCAGCCCTCTTCAATCTGTCTTCTGGTAATTTGCCGCAGAGACTCGAGCTCGACGAACGCGCCTGGTCCGCACACCTTTCAACCCACTCATCATCCAGCCCGTATGCTGCGATCGGTACCTCCTCACAGACACCTCTCACCATCCACCCCATTACTAATGCTGAATTCCGGGCGGAACCTTCTGCCATACTCTGTCACTCGCAGAAAAGCATGGAGCTCGAGATCTCATCCGCTGTGTACGGAATAACTGGAACTCCACCCTCCTTCCCGTGGGGCACCTCCGACAAGGTCATTGTGTCGGGGTGGTACGACGGCTACGTCCACGTCCACGACCTGCGGGCGTCGTCTCGAGCCACACGCACCGATTCCCCTGCTGGACCAGCACCGCTTTTTCCCGTACTCTCCCTATACGACCCCTGGTCTTTCGAGCCCATCTACGCTGTCGCCTGCGGGGGAGGGTCGTCTAGCCACATCGCTGCTGGGTCTGCCAGACACAGCGTCGTCGCATTTTGGGACGTTCGCAGCCCGAAGACAGGCTGGAGCGTCCACGCACCGGGAAACGACTCCTCACCCGTTTACTCCATCATTTTAGAAAGCTCACGTCTTTTTGGCGCCAATCAGAGCCGTCCGTTTGTGTATGATTTCGGTCCAGGCGTCACGCCCGATACCTATCCTCCCCTTTCTCGTGCACACGGGGACGACGGATTGCCATACAAGAAGGGTTGGAACAACATCGGATTTTATGTCACAAAGTATAGTCATAGATCCACTTGAACGTTGCCGTCGGTCATGATAATATCTGTGTTTCGCAATCGCTTTATTATAGGACGTCCAAGCATCCTATAGGCTTGATACAAACAGCATGATAGTATGTTCCAGTGCATTAGAAGTATTGCAGCAAATCATAAGAGGATGGGCAAAAAGATAAAGTTGCAGTAAGATAGACACATATTCCGCTCTAGAGTGGATCCCGAAGTGAACAATGTGAAAAACGAAGTAAATGATGTGTATGGCAAAAGTAAGAATCACAAGAAGTCCAGGGATCAACACCGAAAAAGAAGTTGACCAAATGGTGCGTTACCGGTAATTATGCCACTTGGGCAGACTGACTCGTTTGTGACCGGCCGGTCCAAGTGAAGAGTTGTCGCATGTCTCCTGAAGGAGGCTGGTCGGCTGGTTGCTTTGGTTCTACCAACAAACTGTTTACCGAAGTCAAGCCAATTACGAAAAAAAAACATAGAAGAAATATTAACCTGCGACGGTATAGATCCTGTAGATCACCATGGTGTTTAGATTTCTCAAACGCATCGGTCAAAAATGCCTGGACTTCTGGAATGCCCTTCAAATTATAAGGAACCTGGAAGCGTTGCATATCTGCAGTCATGTGAGTTGACGTGCACTGACAAGATGTAAAAATAATACAGTACCTTGGACAATTCGCGCCATCTTGTGGTATTTATTAAAGTTGAGCAACCTTTTACTGGCCGAAGTTGGGGACGCCCTATGTGACGGGTTCCCTTCGCGACAGAAAGTCACGTCAGTCAAGTAAAGACCTGTACATGTATCGATCAGTCGTGGTATAGAATATAGTCATACCAGACAACACCAACCGAGGAACGGAATCGCTGGAGGGGCTGTATTACGCAGGCGTGACCGATATTCATGATAGTTTCTAGCATGATCGGCAAGCTTCCGAATAGCGTCCAGCTGCAGCTTCTGCTTTTGAGGAACACCCTTTACATATACACAAGCAATCATGAACAGCGGGTAGGAAGGTCGTGATCGAGAACACGCACCATCCACGTTTGGTGAAGGCGAGATATCATCGAAGAATCCAGCGCTGCCAGGATAGAACGAGAAGTGCTGAAATTATGTAACGCGTTACAGCGCTGTAGAACCCGTCAGAATTAGACAACAGTGACAAAAGAATCGACATACGTCTGCCAATTTGATGAAGAACTTCACCAACGCCGTACGTTTCTTGATATCCGCCTCGTCCAATATGCACTCTGCTACCCATCCAGTAATGATTGTACTCAGGCTTGTGACAGCTCTGACGTTGACCGGGGGCTTCGCACCCTCCTGCCCACTCTCAAGCACCTCCTCTGGTTGAATGGCGCAGAACAAGCTGCACTCCATGATCGTAATCTGTCTCGCTAGCTCCACGCAATCGAAGTCGGTAATGGATATCAAGGCGAAATTTTTGCTTCGTAGATTCGCGAATAGGGTTTTCGTCATGATAGGACGAGGAATCTCCGACGGTGACCCGACAGAAGGAGGGTTGATGGCCATTCCCGCATCCCGAATACGATCCATCCGAGGAGTGATCAACGTGTCATTCTCTTGCTGCATCCGCATCGTGATCATATCATGAATTCGCTGCGACGGTGCAGGAAACATGAGACCCAGGGCATCGCGATTGAAGTCGCGAAGCAAGGGTAAAACAGAATGATCTGTCGAAGGCCGCCAATACAACTCTAGCCACACTTTGAGGAAGTTGGAGACTCGTAGCCGGACTGGAATACCCTTGCGTTGCTGCCATTGGTAAATTTGCTCTTCAGTAAGATTTGGGTTGGGAAGAAGGTTGTAACGGTCGATAATGGCTTGAACGAGTTCTGCAGGGGTAGAGAAGAGACGGAAAGTGAGGAAGAACACGGCTGAGAAGGCAGGATCGACAATTGACGCGTGTGGCGTCATCTTCTCGACTAGTGCTTGCATGGTGGCTCCGACAAGATGACCATCGCCGTTGTATGCAACGTCCTCCAGCAGGTAATCGTGAGCCAGCATCCAAGTCTCCGAGTCATGTTGCATGGACTCAGGGGTGCCAGAAGTGGGCGTAGTAGGCAGGTCGTCATTGGGGACCTTGCCCTCAAGGACCTTATCCTCAAGCGACTTGCCGCTATCGTGAAGTCCATGGCTCCCTTCCCACGTCGTCCCGTCATCCGTATGCGCGACGGAAGTTGGTGATGGTGGATCGGGCTGGATGTCAGCGTGCGATATCTGCAATGTAGGTAACGTCTTGCGTTCTTTCGAAGGCTTCTCAATAGGAACGGCTGGAGATGACCCTTCGTACGCAGTAGTGACATCGTCTTGAGTCGGGGTGTCGCCGTTTTCCGAGATCTCGATAGGCTGTTCAAGAGAGAGAGAGTGGATCGTAAGGTCCTGCTGGTCCTCAGTGATAGAGGTTATCAATGGATGATCCAATGCGTTCAAACTGATGGATTTGGACAGACGTGATGACGATAGCTTGTGGAAGTGCAGGAACTTCCGTGGCGATAATGGAATAGGATATTCGTCCGAAACTTTAGGAAGCTCGATAATGAAAGGCTTCTCGCCCATGGAACGAGACAAACACATCTTGACTGCACCAACGCAATCTGCACCAGCTTTGAGCGCATCCGTGGCGGATCGAATGAGGGCGGCTTTCTCTTGCTCCTCAGTCATGGTAGCAGGGAGACTACTGGTTAACATGCGAACCGATTCCGCAAGACCGCTGGTGACAGAATACAATCCTTCCTTGGCGGCTTTTAGGCTGACAGCTTTGTGGGGGGGGACGGTAGGATGCTGCAGGACAGCCTCGACAATTGTGAGCAGTTTGCACACCATTTCTACGATTTCGCGGACGAGCTCGTACATGTGACCAGTGCTGGATGCGTGCGATGTTCTCGAATGGGAGTGAGCATGGCCAATAAATGCAGCAATGGTCGACAAATACTGGTCATGCGTAAACCGCAAGGCCTCCATGAGCTCCTCGTAGCTTGATGGTCCTGACGGAAATGACGGCGTCACAGGCATTCCGGTAGACTCTGGCGATGAGAACGAAGATGATGATGAAGTACTGCTGACAGAGGTGTTGTGTTTATGTCCTTTCTTTCTTACTGTTTCGTAGGCTTGTAGCCGCTGTGCCTCTCTAGGCGGTAATGCAGGGACGGTATCTCGGTCGGCACCTAGGGCCAGCTTTCGATAGCTTCTCAAATCACCCATACTTCGTGCTTTTGACGCCGTTCCCGGAGTACCCGGCCGGTTCCGCACTCGAGTCCTAGACCGCTGAGATAAGGAAGGTGTCTGCCAATTCACAGCGCGGAAGGTATCATCTTCGTCTCCGCCGGAGGTCGGTGTAGTCGAGGGCGTTTTTGATACGTCACTGGAGCACTGTGATGAAGCAGAATCGGAAGGAAAGAATTCTCCTTCCATCAACGGCTGGCCCTCGGGTAGGTCCACTCCGCATTGAACCGCGACGGCGAGGAACCGTCGAACGCGCGAAAATACCTGTCCTCCCAATCGAACCATCTTCTCAATTTCTGCTTCGCGTTCTTCTTCTATAAGATCTTCTACAGATGCCTGCTTTGCTTGCGTGACAATAGCGGCGAGATCAGAGAGGACCCGCCTCCGTTCTTGCCCCAGAGCAGAGTGACGTTTCAGCACGGGAGCATCACGCGAGAGACAATCTGCTGCGGACAAGATAGACCGTACACATGAGATGATGCATGCAACTGAAGGCTGAAAGTGCGTGATGCGATTGGCGCGTACAGCGTTTTGCAGCAAAGAAAGTGCGTGCAACAGAGGAACCATGAGAGGGGGGCAGTAATCATTACGAGAGAATGGTCCTTGCCGAGAGGATACTGAACTAGCAAATGAAGCGGTGGAAACGGTAGACCTAGAATGGGAATGACCCGATCGTGGCCGCTAAGCGAATGAAAATAATGAGATAACGATCAGGGGATATGTCACCAATTGCACTGACTGAAACAGAGGGCAGCTCATCGTCTGCCAATAGACCCAGGTCGCCGTTGACATAGTTACTCGGGAACCATCCCCTCTTTCCATCTAGTTCGCCATCCCACCATCCACTCGGGTCCCGGTTTAGGACATGGATGACCTGTCCAGCACGAAATGATAAACAGGTAGCATTCTGCTGTGGAATGAAATCGTGCATCGCTAGGACATACTCGGGCTGTGCACTGTCAGCAGGTGACTTGGACAAGGAAGTCGTAGACATGGCTGTCGCAGAAAAAGATGCTGATGCGGGAATGGGGAGATGAATGGAAGAAGAGTCATGAGTTGAAGGCGCAGGAAAACCCAATGATACTGCGGAAGACGCAGATGCAGGAGATAATTCCCGCGAGCGCTTCCTAGAGCGCAAGCTGGTGTTCGGCACCAAGCCGTCCTCATGGACAGATTTTGAGGATGAGGGTCCAGGGACACGACCGATGGAAGTGTCGATCCTGAGCTGAGCAAGTGTAGACATCGCGTGATCGCATGAAAAGACTAAGCGAGGTTCAATATTATTGCGATCCAGGTAACGTAAGCGAGGGAAGAAACAGTTGGCAGCGGCCTAAAGACGCGGACGGCCAACGATCGGTGTGGTGCACTGAAAACAGGTATCTACAAGGCTCAAGACTTACCTAGCCGAACGTAGATGAATCGAACTGTGCCTCCGTCCAAGTAGGAAGCAGAGAGATATTGTTGATACAGATAAAACGAGGGTGTGGACAAAGCCAGGAATCCTGTGAATTTTGTGGAGCTTCGAAGCTAAATGCACTGGTGCATTCAGCGCTGTGGGTCGCCGAAGGAAGGACGTGGTATAAGACCTTGGTTGAAGGTAAACAGCGAAGCGTCTACGGTCTACGAAGGACGATTGGTGTAGAGCGTAGACGAGAGCGGCGAGGCGCGGGGAGAAGGCGTTGAAGTCGCGACGCGTCGTTGGATGGAAGGCGAAGGCGGGCGGTGGAAGATGATACAACAGATACAAGAAAGATGGGAACGCGTCGAAAGGGGAGGCGAAGGGACGGTGGCGAAGTGAGAAGGGGGCAAGTGAAGGCTGTGAGGGGCGGGCTGAGGAGAGCGGGGACAGATCAAGTCCAGCGCGAGCGCGACTAGAACCAACTACAAACACTCACAAACACCCCCAGTCTGATCCTGACATCATTACCGCGATAATTTAACTCATTTCCCTCCATGCGGCGCTCCGGCCCTTGCTCTTCCCCTGTCGGGCCTACATGGACGGGTCTTCTGCGTGAAGCTCAAGCTCAACATAGCATCGCCAAGTACAAAATCGGGCATTCAATGTACAGGCGTCTTTGCTGTGCCTGCCTGGCCTCGATGCAGTCCGTCTGGTGACCCTCTTGTCGCCTGTGTGATTGCCTGGTCGCCGGAGCTCCAGCTTCCAAGCACCAGGGCCTCGCAAGCACACAGGTACAGCAGAGATCGACTCGTCGGGTGCGATGCTCGTCAAGTATGCTTGAGCTTTCAGAAAGGCGACCCTCGTATCTATATTCAAAGATTAATGCCGATCATCTTTACTCAGGAGCGTAGTGATGTTGCCACTGGGCCGGGCAGAATATTCAAGGTGTGTCGCTTCTGTCCGGGATCCTAGTCTTGTGTCGGAAATTCGGGCTCCGGGAGGCCGTCGGAACTGCGAGCTTACGCGAGCGAGTGCGGGTCAAGGGGGTATATAGCGTGAATACCTTGTATCAGGACCCCCTCGTGCGATTGCCCTGTCAGGCTATTCTTGCCCCAGACAAAGCGCGCTGCGCGTGTCGGTGCTGTCGTCCTCTGGCCGGTTTTTCTTCACCTTGAACGCAACCCCATGCCGTGCTTACTTCGCTGCCCTGCCAGCCGACGGTCAGAGCACTCCTTTGAAGTTTAAATGCCAACCAACATTTACGAGAGTGAAAATATTTACGAGGGTATATGATGGCCATCGGCGCTATAGATGCCCAAATCGCTGGAAAGCTTCTACCGCCGTAAACCCCGTAACGACAGATGCTCTGCTTGCTCATGTAAAGAGGTACTCAAACTCTCACAGGCCTCACCTGACAACACATTGGATGAGGTCGCCCATTTCCATTCTTCCTGTCCTTTGAGCGTCTCGCATTCAGTCTTATTTCAATGTGTTTTAATGCATTGGTAACAGCTTTTGTTTCTTACGCATATCGAAACGATCATATTAGGAAATTGCGATATTTAAGGAGGTGACACTGACAGAAGCTGCCGCTTAAGCTTTTCATCCAGCAGCACTACCACCGACAGACTCTTCAGCTATCATGTAGAGACAATTTAACTTTGATGTCATTTGCTCGATCCGTGGAGTTAGCAAAGCGTCTCACTGGAAATGATGATCCTCGCTCGCTTACGGAGTTTTCATCTCCACCGATATCGCCGCCTCACTATATTTGGTCGCTCTGTTCCTCATTTCAACTGAACTTATTGCCAATGCCGCTTGCTAGACTGCCGCCAGAATCTTATTTGGTAGGAAGCAAGGAGACACAACCGGTGCTGAGTCTTGCACTCCCGGCAATAATGAGAGATAAATACCAGTTATCAATAATCGGTGCCTTGCACTCGAATAAGATAAGACCAGCACTAAACGCAATTTTCTTCTGCATAACTGTCTAGGGTCTACATGACAATCTCATGAATAGAAAAACATAATAAGTCATGATATGCTCCTCTTGAATGGCTTCGGTGAAGGGAAGTGCTCAGATTTACCTCACTGCCCTAGACGCTGACCATGTCAGGCAATTGTGGTCTTTGTACTGGATTTGTGAGCTTTCTGCAATCATTCGTTCGAGGGGCACGCATAAGTAAAAGTTGACCCACTCGCTTTTTATTGGAATTAGGTTTGTCATGCGTCATACAAGTATAACATGCGCATCCCAGTGCAATAGACGCGACACGTTGTCCAATCAGTTTAGGTCAGTTGCCGGTGACATGTGGCTATTTCTTCTCTCTAGGCCATAGTATGATCGTGATCATTATGGTATGTCCCACTGGCACTTGTATTGGACAGCTTTCAGGTGTCGGTGCGAGTTGTTGTAAATAACAGCATCGCGCACCAGCGCACGCGCATACTTACATGCGCGCGCACTCGCAGAGGCGTCGCCTACGATGCACAAGCGGCCAGGGTGACAGAACAAGCGAGATT
>QLPM01000803.1:0-12048 GCA_003314695.1 Albatrellus sp. MG142
GGGAACTCGTCCACCCCCCCGCCCCCGGCGAGCACGTCGTTGACAAGCTCAAGAACAACGCCTTCGCGGGCACCTCCCTGCCCGCCCTTGTCCCTGAGGACGCTGAGCTCGTCGTCGTCGGCCTCCAGAGCGACTTCTGCATCCGTGCCACCTGCTCCGCCGCCCTTGCCCGCGGCAACGACGTCCTCCTCATCCGCGGCGCACACGCCACCTACGACCGCATCGAGGTCTGGGCCGGCGGCGGCACCACCCCCGCTAGCGCCATCGAGCGCGAGATCGAGGCAGAGCTCGAGGAGGCTGGCGTCGTCCTCCTCGACATGAGCGACGTCCCTGGCATCTTCGCGGACCGGTAGCGCCGCGCGGGGCTGCGGTGGCACGGATGCTCCGCGGGCGACCCCAGACACGTGCTGCCACGAAGTGGGACAGGGAGAGGGAGCGTCGCGGTTCGCGTATCGGTTTCGGGGTAGGCTTCGGATCCCACTTGGCGAACGGGAGCGCGGGGAAGACGAAGAACAGGCTGGCTAGCGTGGCTGACTTTGGCTCTTGGTCCGTACATTCTCTTGTATTTCGTTCTTACCCAGCATTCCATCTACAGCACTACTACCTCCATCATAAATTTAGTGCTTGTCCTCTCACTTTTACCTGACTTCTGGGTCACGTGACACGTCTGCACCATCCATCCATCCACTCGTACTCATTTCCATCACATCATTTTTTGGCTGTCATCTCGCCCACGCTGGGACACGTTCTTTCTCCTACTCACACCACTTCTCTCTTACTTTGGTGCCCCGCGCCTGTTATGTTGTATCAATTTCACCCTCGTGCGCCTAGCGTACAAAGATCGGCGGTAGCAGGGGTGGCAGCCCCCTCGGTGGGAGGTGCATCAAAGCTAGAAAGACGGGTGGCGTCTGCCAAAGAGGTGGACATGGTGTGAACAATAGATGGCCCTTGACACACGGCCAGCCCCCCTGGTGCCATCCACCGCGTGACGCTCGGCCCTGTGCACCTGTGAGTTTTTTACGCCCCACAGCATCGTCGCCTGTGCAGGCCTGACGTCGTCGTCCCTGCTGACATTGTATATTGCCTCCCTGAGAAACCCCAATTGCCACTTCATTGTCCCACCTGACGGAGCCGCGCAGTCAATCGTCGAGCACCGCCGGAATGTAGAATGTCAGAACGCCGCCCGCGTCCGTGACGTCGCCGATGTAGACATACAGGATCATGCAGTAGTTCTCGCATATGCCTGCAGGGCAGTTAGCACTCCGTATATGCGCATATACACTTGGCAGGGCACGAGCGACGGAACGTACACGCGATCGTCGTCGTCGACACGACGTGTGCGTTGAGGAACTTGAGGAAACTGCGCACGTGCACCAGCACGCTGAACATCTGCGCCGGGTCCGGCCGCTCGCCCGCATTGTCGTTCTCGCTGGCTACAACCCCAGAGCCGCATATGCGCCGTTTAGCGCACGAACCGCGGCCCGAAATGAAAGAAGCGAGCGAGACGCACCCATGCGCGGGTTCGCGCAGCCCTCCCACACCACGTCCAGCTTGGCGCTCTCCGTCGCGGCCGAGATGCGCAGCGTGCCCGTGCCCGTCGCGCGCACCGCAATCACGTCCGCGAGCGGGCGCAGGCGCTCGACGATCGTGCGCAGCTTTGGCAGTGGTGGGAGGAGGATGTGCACCTGCAGGCGCGTGCGCGCATCAGCAAAAAGAGCAAAAAAAAAAAGAGAAAAGAAACGCACGTCCGGCTCGGGACACAGCGGCTCGCGCAGGCGCGCGACATCCGTGGGCTTGAGGACCTCGATGCGCACGTCGTGCGCGACGCGGACGCGACGGCCCATGCGCGATGCGCCGAAGATCTCAAAGCTCAGCAGCGCTGCGTCGCGCTTCTTCGCGAGCTTCATGACGACTTCCTCCGCGCCCGCGTGCTGCGCGGACGCGGAGCGCAGTGCGGCGGCGAGCGCGTCCGCGCTGAGGGCGAGCGAGATGGCGTTGGCGGCGTTGGACTGGATGCGGTAGTCGGCGAAGAGTGCATCGACGCGGATTTGGCTGGGGGGGTGTAGGGGGTGTATTGTGGTGAGGAGGGGGAAGGATGGAGGAGGGGTGGACGTACGACCAGACCTGGACACCGCTGTCATCCGTGTTGCAGATGATGTGCATCTCTTTCTCGGTAAACTTGATGATGCATTTTTTGTGCAGCTTCTCGACTGTCTGGATGATATCTTGGGGCGCGTGAGCTCTGATCATCAGAGAGGGGATGCCACTCACTGTAGAATGTCTGCACGTTCACGATGGAGGCGCGAAAGCGCATGGCGAGTACGGAGGCCCGATGTCAAGGACAGTGGGAAGCTGTAGGGTCGCCCGTGTTACGTAACAATTGATGATACACCACAGACAAACACCACTAACAAAAAAACGAATGCGACAGCGTTCCCGCATTTTTTCAGGAAAGTTGTTCTGAGAATTGAGGGTACATGTTCGACGCCTCCTTTACAGTAATGTCTTGGCGTAAAATTTGAAACGGCCTCTTTTCGCAATAGAATTCCATCGATGACACTTCGATACCCCCACGGTATCCGTGGCCGACTTCAGGGTCGATCTTGCAGCGTGGGGTACGTAGCACGGGGCTAATTTAAGTTCTGCGTTTAGAGTTTGCTCGGCTTCCTCTCGATGATTGATTCGCTCGCACGGCTCGTCGGAGGATGTTCGTCTGCGTGATATTCAATGGGTAATTGGACAGGTGTCGCAGGATAATAATAGGTAGACAGTCATGCGAAGGACTTTCTGCCTCACCTCAATCCAAATTCCGTCTAGTTTGCCTGCTCTTCGCCTGCTCTGCTGGCTTGTTTGCGGTGTGGCTAGTGGTTGTGCATGCCGTACTCTGCAGACGCGACCGTTGAGAAACTGTTTCACGGGCAGTACAACGCCTGCAACGTACTCAGGTGCATATTCTGCTGCAGATAGCACCAGGCGTCATTTTGACTAGATTAAGCCGTTTGCTCAACTTCGAAGTGGCAGATAGAGCTGCCGCATTTACGTCCGAAGTGTCGCGACCGAGGTCATGGAGAGGTTAATGTTCTTTGCAACGAGGGGTACGTGAGCTCTTTGATCGCCTTACACCTCGCTAACCCTTCTTCCCTGCTTGCAAACCCGTCTCCCCCATACGCCGCATCATTATTCCAGGAACGAATATTTCCTACTTACACCAATGGCATAATTGGCTTCGGTAGCAGCATTCCACGTTTAGATGTGCGGACCTTGTGATCTGACCATCCGGTGCCTAGCCTACGTTTTTGCGGGTTTTGCGGGTTTTCGACAATTTCAGTGCCGTCAAAGTCAGCGATGAGGAGGAGGATGCCAATGACATGCTCAGACATAAAGCCCAGGTTTTCTCCCGGCTAAAGGGCTTTTTTGGTGTGCCAGATCTCCTGTGGACAGGGACAATCAGTGACTGAGAGACAATCGTTTCGCCTCGGCTCCGTAAGGACTTTGGTAAAGTCAGTTGGGCCCGTGATCGTTTGTCACTGGCTAGACTGGCCATAAGTACTATAAGTTCATCTAACTTCCCTCTCTTGCCCTCAGGAACATCTTGCTCTCGTATAGTACAACTGCCGTCATGATATTCACTTCGAAAGAAATAGTGCATTGTGACGTCAAATTGGAAAACATCATGTTGTTGCACAACTGCCTCACCGACTTTGGATCGTCCCGTATTGGCCCGAAAGAGTATATGTGTGCGGGGTGTAGTATTATTTTTTGAAAGACTGGCGACGCTAGCTTTCTCTAGCACTAGCTCCCCATGGTAAACATTCTTGATTGGTCTTCATTTTTTTCATTCTTTGGACCGCACTCACATGCAACTATTATATGCCACAGGACCGTCGTATCAAGATGATTTAGGACCCTTGGCCTGCATCTGCATCTTAAAGATCTCTCATAGATGTCAACCTCCCGTGCCGAACGGCGCAAGGTTGAAGAGAAGAAGTACAACATGTCTGATGAACGCCAGAAATCAGACGCATCTGGCTCTACATTGACCATTGGAGAAATGTCTGGTCGTCGAAAGATGCAACAAGCCTTTTGGAAGGTGTTGGAGGACTGCATCCCAGCTAGCGCTACCTGACATCTGTAGGAGGACAGAAGTGCGCTATAGGCTTGCCTGAGGCCAAGATTGAGGGAGTATCATGTCATTTGTGTCTTAGCGCTGCAAAATCTCGAGCTTCCGACGCGATGGCAATAAGGCACAGTATTCCAGACTCCTTTGTGGGTCTGCGATGTTTATGCCTAGGTGTAATGTCGAACGATGCCTCTCTATCACGAGGCCGCCGAGATTCAATGTACGCAACTTTAAGTCATAAACGCACGAATAACATGCCTTACAACACGGGTGTGCACGGTACTGCAAGCGGGTCAAAGGGCCAAAAGGACTTCCAGCTAAAGTTACACAAGCGGAAGGCCAGGTTGAACTGCAGTGCACTTTGGTCCTTGCAGTAGGCGGCACCTGAACGCGGTTTCTGAGTTGTATTCTTGAATCGCCATCACCTCGGGTTTTCCCACTCTCGCTAGTGACCCATAGCTGTAGGTAGTGGAAAGAACTTGCCCCCGTACCCCAATCCAGTATAGGGACCCTGCATAGTGAATATATAGAGGTCTCTGGCAGGTAGTCGACACAGTGAATGAGAAGGGTGACGACAAACGTTTTCGGGGGTCACGGTCTGAAAGTCGATTAAATGCTGTACTTGCCTTTTGTATTTTGTCAGCGGATCAAAGTGGTCCAATATCCGGGGCTAGTAACCGGGTACGATGTCGAGGCCCTCGTGGCGCCTCTGTTCTTGAATGCATGCATATGTCCGAATAGCGTCGAGTCGGCCAGAGTAATACGCACACTTCGGCATGTACAGACTGCAGTACAATCCTGTGAGCAGTGCGTCCAAACTGGGTGAGTCGACGTTTCGAATAACTGTCACGCTCATCCTTTTCACGTGTCCACTGCCCAACACAAGCTCTTGCCGTACCCCTAATCTAGCCATACGTGCGATTTCGCGCCGCATACCTTTTACCTGGCTTGTAAAACGAACTAAAGAATATCGTCGTCAGGATCATTGCTAACTGTTAGCAGACCTGGCTGTTACGAAGATGGTGTGTGGAGGTGTTGGTATACTTGGGGAGTTGCACCTCGTTTGAAATGTTTGGTAGCTCATTGAATTTCTTTGAATGCAATGCAGTTTTACAACTGGAGCTCACGGCGCAGTTGGACATCCATATAGAGTCGTCACCACACATGACACAAACCGCCATACACATACACAGCAGAATCCCCCAAACGCCGCTTCCCTTCCCTCACACCAATACCCGAAGGACTAGTATTTCCCTGAGGATACATGTCGCAAGAGCTTTGCTCCAGTGTAGCCAAAGCGAGTGGGCACGTAGGCGATAAAAGGTGGTGTTGGTGCTTCCTTAGAACCACAATACGAAATGGTTTTGACTGCGATTGTTCATGCAGTCTCGAGGCATGGACAGCGTTCATTGACAGTAGGCTCCCGACCATGAACGCCGTCACGCAGCTCGACCATGCAGCCATTCAATGCGCGTGCAGCGAGCTGGAGACGGGAATGCGTGCTATGAACACTGTATACAAGGTGCTCCGGTCGCACCAAAACCATCTGCGCCCCATTTGTCGCATCCCCGAAGATGTCCTACTGCATATCTTCAAATTCCTGGCGACCTGGGAACCATGTAGCTTTATGGCTGGCAGTCTGGGTTGGGCCAGAGTGACCCATGTTTGTCGCCAATGGCGGCGAGCTGGGATCGAGAATGCAACGCTGTGGCAAGAAATGTCTATTGGTCCGTGCTATTGGCCATCCCTGGCCCTCCAACGCTCGAAGCAGGTTCTCCTCAATGTATATTACGACCAACACCATGTACGACTGCGGCACACCGCTCTGAAGATGGTCCTGTCGGAGCTGCCGCGAATACGCCTCATAGACCTTTCATTGCTTAAAAATGACGATCAAACGCTACGCAAACTTTTGGACAACGTTTTCTCATCCGGTGCTCCCAACTTGGAGGTTTTCAACATTAGGTTTGAGGAGCGACGGATGAGTTGGAATTCCTGGGCCCCTTTCGCCACGAACTTCGATAACATCCCGAATTTATGTCAAATCTCTTTAAGATCGGTGGACGTTCCATGGGCCGCACGTATTTTTAGCCATATTACGCACTTCAGTCTGGAGTGCCCGCCTGTTTTGCCCACCTGGGCGCAGATGACCGACGTGCTGCGCAGAATGCCCTGCCTGCGGGTTCTTCGCCTCGCAGATGCTCTTCCAAGGAGCTACGTAGATGGTAGCCCGATCACGGTCACACCACATCAGGTCGAGCTGGAACATCTCACTGACCTCGACATCACATGTCGTGCCCCCGAATATGTTGCATTCATGAAGCGCGTAGCGTTCAAAACGCCCGCGCGGTTCCGATGGGTGTCCTCGGGTGGGTCCCTCTGGAGCGATATTGTCTACCCTGACTTGCTCCCGACTCTGTGCGACCTCATCCGCACATGGAGACCGGTTCAATGCTTGTGCATCGAGCACAACGTCGGAGGGATGTCCACGCTCAGCGTGCGGGCATGGGATGTCTACGATAGCGAGAGCCTGCCTGGCTCCAAGGGCTATTCCCAGGACCCAAATTTCCAGCTCGATATCCTGAACATATTTCCGATAACCGCCGATATCATCACGCCTATCATTGCCTCGTTCGAGCTCGGCAACTTGCAGACGTTGGCTTTGCGTGGGTTAAAGCATGGCGGATTTGCTCAGCAGCTATGGACGCTGCTGCGTCCGCATGCGGCCAAGATCGTTCACCTTGATCTCACTGGGCACAACTCGATGAGTCACCTCGTTATTGACGACGTCCTCCGCGACACCCGCGAGAACACGCCATCGAGTCGAGCGACAGGTCCTCTATCGTTGCCCATGCTGCGAACACTGAGTTACTCACTCAATGACGACGATCACTTCCGAAGTGTGCTTGTCGAGTGTCTGGCGGCGCGCTGGGAGGTGGGAATGCCCATATCGGAGCTTTGGGTCACAGGGTTTTCGTTGAACGTCGTGGAGGACTGCATACCACGTCTTTGTGATGTTCTGAACAAGTTGTGCTTCAATGGAAAGGAGATTGTAACACAAAGGACGGCATTAATGAAGAGAGATCTGTAAAGAAGTATCTGTATTATTTAAGCAGGTGCCAGCCTATATACATATTGCACTGACCTGCACATCGAGACACAATCATATTTGCTATATTCGCTTCTTATCCTTCAGTCGTATGGCGCGTTACACGATGCATCGCATGATACATTGATAGCAGCCAGTGGTGACCAGGTGGTTATACATCTCCAATATTGTCCGTGAACTTGTGTGACGAATATTCAACTTCCTAGTCAAGTTGAAGGTTGATTGCCAATTGTCCCTAGCTTATGTAAGATCGCTCGACCATGACGAATTGGCGCAACTAAGGTAGGGACCAGTACGGTTGGCATGGGTCCGGTTACCAAACCAAACCATGTAAATTTATGGATACAGTCTGGATATGGTTAATTCCCATGGATAAAACAGTTTACTGGTCACAACCATGGTTGTCTATGATGATTGTGATATGACCTGATGGCTCATGCCAATTGTCCTGTGTTGTGCAGGAGACCAAACCAGCAGGCCTCAGCTTGGAGTGCCCACTCCCAAAGACCATACAAGATCATGAACAGAATCATCCTGGCCTACTGATTGTGGAGCAGGAGAAGCATGGAAAGAGGGTGTTGAAAAATTGATGACAACAGTACAACACTGTCAGGACCATCTATTTTCTATTCTTTTCTCTCTATATTCACGATGCGCATTCTCACATAAGCATATACCATATACAGACATTTATTGAGACTCAGCTTAACTCTAAAGCTTCATCTCATTAGTATTATCTTTTCTTCTCTTTACTTACTAAGCTGGGCCACTTACCTTTTAGATATGACACATATGCTGCGCATAGCTTACTGATGCTGTGCATCCACTTACTCATAGTTCTATCATATTCTATAGGGTTCCAGCGCACAGACCATGAGGTCTTAGTGCTATTGGTAGATAAGGCTTGACACATGCCATGCCTGGTTGAGCCTACCCTTAACACTGTACTATATATACCAGGTAGTCTACTCTGTATTTCTTTAGTTCTGATCATCTGGGATATCTGCCCACAGCTGGATAGTATCCTAGTGCACTCTACTCAATCCATCATTCCATTCTTCTTTCCTTCAGTTGTTGGCCTCGCTGTTGGCGTCGGCCTCACAAACACCTGCATGCATAGCATGCTTGTCCATGGCAAGAACAGTGGAACATGGGCAACCTCTAGTTGAGCACAAATGGCCCACAAGAGGTGTGAAGTGTTTCTAAACAATCCAAAGCAGCACTGTTCCACCCTTATAGAATACTCCCACATCTCATACAGGAACATGAGATTGATAATGACACCCCATGCTGTGAAAATATAAAAATAAATGAGCACCAGTGCACATGTGCTCTGAGTTAAGCAAAGTGCACTAGATGGACAGTTCATCTCAGTGTCACACTAGACAGCAAACAACTAGATATATTCACCTAGATGGACAGTTTGTCTAGGCAGCATGTAAGTCAGACAGAGAAAGACAAGTAAAGTACTAGAGCAGCTCACCTCAGTGTCGCACTAGACAGCAAACAATTGAGGTGGCAGGCTCTCAATATACAGTAAAGGGGAACAATGGAGAAACCTGCGCGGCAAAAGAAAATACGTAGCATTGTGTGCAGTAAGCAAAGTGTCGTGCACAGTAAGCAAAGTGTTGTGTGTGGGGCAATAGAAAATTGTGGTGGCGTAGTAAAAACTGTGCAGCCCATGTGGCGAATGTGCAATTTGGGCATATCATAGTGTACTGTAATCAATAGACAAGTAAGCACAAAAGGTAATAGAGAAAATAAGGCATATCTTGGGCTCTGAGCCCTTTGAAATTCCAACACATGCCCTCAACAGGCACATGGAGATGCTGAGAGGCAGGAGGGAAGTGATGTTGGGAGGATAGATCCAGTCTATGTGTTACGATTTTCCCTCCTTTTTACTTACCTGTCTCCTTTCTTGCTATTCCAGACATTCTCGGACTTACTATACATTCTGATCTGCGTTTCCTCGGAGATCCCCTGTCAGGGTACAGGGTAGTGGACTTGTTTCATACTTACACAGGTTTTCCCATCATCCCTGACTGCGCACTTATCTTCGACCTGTGTTATCTGCCTATGGCAGATATCCCTCCTATCTCCATGACTCGTTCCGACTTGTACTTACTTACAAGGTATCTTGTTCTCATCTGTTATCTCTTTGTATAAATACTTGACTCGCTGATAGAACAAGCCTTAAGCTTGTTCTCTTGTACTTTACCATACTTGAATCCAGGAGGCTCTGCCTCAACTACTGCTCTTATCATTCTCCAACCTGGTAGCTCGATGCTAGCCAGTGCTCTGCTTATCTCGTTCACCTCGGCCAAGGAACCAGGCTAAGCTTCGCCTTTGGAACCACCGACTTATCCTGTATCTCGATAGGACCTTGCTGACATCTGTCACGCTAAGTCCTTACACTATGTCCAAGTCAATACTAATGAGGAAGTCAATAATGGTGAGGATGGATGGCTGCATGCTGATGGTAGGAGCACAAGATAGTCACAGTAAGTGAGAGGAGCATGACACAGAGCTACAGGGAGTGGGCCTGTTGTAAGGAAACAGAACTGAAGAACTGTTACAATTACCTGGACTTATTTTTCCTTTCCTCTTACTGCTTACATGCCTTATCAGTTATCATTCCCCTATCACTTACAAAGTGGTATTCCTTCATGTGTTTCATGCTATTTTTGTTATCTCTGGCTCATCTGCCTTGCTGGATACATGAAGTGGATATCTATGACTCACATTTTTCTATTCTTACTCCTGACTCATCATGACTTGTTCTGTCACTATATTTAGATCTCTATCTCTGACTTGTATCCCTATGATCCTGTTGGAGGATAAGGGATTACTTACATTGAACACCCACATACAGGAGGGAGCCCTGCCCTCAAGTTTACTGTATAAATACTTGTAAGGGTTTAACACGCAGTTGAGCGGTCAAACACCTATGTGACGAGTTGGCAGAGCCCTAGGCGAAGCCCAAGGTTGGAGAGTGAGTAAGCAAGGTAAGACAAGTCAAAAGACTTGCAGAAACTTAGTAGAGCATGCTGAAGATCCAAAGTACGTGTGATTGTACAAGAGGATAAGCTTAGGGCTTATCCTCGCAACGAGTTACAGGTTTATATACACAGAACTTGAGGGTAGACGTCCCTCCTGTGCACAGGTGAGTTTGTACAGTAATCTGTAAGGGTTTAACATGCAGTCGAGCGGTCAAACACCTATGCGACGAGGTGGCAGAGCCCTAGGCGAAGCCCAAGGTTGGAGAGCGAGTGGACAGGGTAAGACAAGTCGGAAGACTTGCAGAACTTAATGGACGTGCTGAAGATCCGAACAAGTACTGGTAATTGTACAAGAGGATAAGCTTAAGGCTTATCCTCACAACAAGTGACATCTTATATACAAGAGACTTGAGGGTAGACGTCCCTCCTGTGTGCGGGTAGATCGTATAGTAACCCCTTATCCTCCAATAGGATGCGAGGGGTACGAGTCAGAGATAAGTGTGATAGAATGAGATAGAACAAGGTAGAACAAGATAAGACGAACATGAGTCATGATGAAGGAATACCGCTTGGTAAGTGATAAGGGTTAACAGTAGAATGGATAGGTGATAAGCGGTAAGACGAAAGGAAAAAGTAGTCCAGTGTTCGTAACATAATCCCTTATCCTCCAATAGGATCTCAAGGGTATGAGTCAGAGATAAGTGAGATAGAACAAGGTAGAACAAAGTGGAATAGATACAAGCCATGGTGAGAGGAATACTGCTTGGTAAGTGATAAGGGTTATCAAACGAAGTGGAAGGATGATAAGCAGTAAGACGAAAGGGACAAATAGTCCAGTCAGTTTGTAACATCACCCCTCTCCTACCCAATTGCTGCCTCAGCAATTAGTCAAAGTCGTCAGTGTCATTCATCTTGTAGTCCATGGGGTTGTGGGATGTAGTGGCATGATCAGCATATGAGCAACCTAGACCGTGAACACCATGAAAGAGGTCAGAACCACACCCTTTGCAGAATTTGCAGTTGTAGATGCATGGTCCACTGTGTGAGCGTTGGCATAGGCAAGTGAAGAGAGGGTGGAATTCAGAATGAGGGCAAGAAGGAATGGATGGCTGGTGTGGGTGGAAGTTGGGATGGCATGGTGCTCTACACTCTCTCCACCTATGCCCTACCTTGTTGCAATTGAAGCAATGAGTAGGCTTTTGTTTGGGTTGCCTGGGGTGATTCTCTTTCTCTGAGTCATTGGCCCCTCCTCTGATGCGAGTGGCTGGTTCAGGTGATGAGGGTGAGGAGGTGGGCGAGTCATCATGGAGGTTGGTGAAGGATGTGAGAGGGGCAAAGGGTACTGAGATAACTTCTGGTGGATTAATGTGGTAGGGCATGGCAAGGTAGGGTAACATGTGTGTTACGATTTTTCCTTCTTCTTACTTACTTGTTTCCTTATCTGCTATCCCGGATATCTTCGGACTACTATACGTCTTAATCTGCACTTACTCGGAGATCCCCTGTCAGGGTACAGGGTATTGGACTCGTTTCATCTTTACACAGGATTCCCCATCATCCCTTGATACTGTGCATTTACTAGTCCTGTGTTATCTGCCTATGGCAGATATCCCTCTTATCATTGTGACTCGTTCTGACTCGTGTACATTCATATGGTATCTCGTTCCCATCTGTTTCACTCATGTATAAATACTTGACTTGTTGATAGAACAAGCCTTAAGCTTGTTCTCTTGTACTTTACCGTACTCGAATCTAGGAGGCTCTGCCTCAACTCCCGCTCTCATCGTTCTCAAACCTGGTAGCTCGACGCTAGCCAGTGC